>ML420462.1:127789-198923 GCA_005239525.1 Nicotiana knightiana | reverse complement strand
CCCAATTTTTGAGTGATGTCTCAGTAGAAGAACCTGGTTTTTCTTGGTGTTCCAACTACTACTATTGCGGAATAATAAAAGGCAGTAAAGTAAAAACACAGAGATTTTTACGTGGAAAACACCTGGCTCAAAAGGTGAAAAAACTACGACCTACTCCTCAGTAGGATTTGTTCAACTCTTCACTAAAAACTCTGAGCCAAACGGACTTACAAAATAAACTATTTTAATCCTAGGACTAACTCTAATCCCTTTGTAGTAACTAGCCCCTAGATAATTTCTACACACCTAAAGTTAACTCTAACTTGAACAATACGTACCTATTACAATTGCTTCTATGAAAGCTGAAAGATACAATATTAAAAACTCCTACTACAATCAACTAGACTCAATAATCAATCAGATGGAACTGGTTCTTCTAGTTGAACTGTAGCCTTTGCATCGCACAATGATTCTGCTAGAAAAAATAACTCTGGGAATTTTGCTTTCAGACTTTGATTCACTTCAGCTTTGTGCGTNATCAAGTATTTATAGAGTCAGTCGTTGAGCTTGTCTTCCAATTCTAGTTCAACTCTACCTGGGTGAACCAATTCGAACCAAACTCAACTTCCTTTCTTTTGTTACTTTCCTTGCTAAATTCGACTTCAATTAATCAGATCAGTTTGCAACATTTTCGCATTAGGAGACGATCTCTTGGTTCATTGATATTTCATATTCAAAACATCTCCTAAGCATATACGGTTCATGTGCCAGCTAGTTAGTTCAAGATGTGTGCTCTGATGGACCTGGTTTAACTGGTCAGCCTTTTGTCAATCTTCAAAACTATGCAGTAACATAGGTCAACACACCCTAATACCCATCTCGCTCTAACTCCGCCATAAGGCCCAAATAGAACCGCACCATGTGTGCATATAACCAACAAATCACAACCCCTCGTGGCATAGAATGGTAACTCATAGAACATATCAGAACACAAATAAGCTCAACTCTAACCGAATGGCACAACCCTCAACAATAGCAGTGCGGAGTTAACCAATTCGAACCGGTGCAGAATACATATCCTTATTAGGCCTATCAATGGACCCCAAATCAACTCTGGTCACCCACACATAGATAATAACCCTCCTAAAGTCCACTATGACCTCACCATAACACATACCATCATTTGTCTAGCTTTTGCCACACTTCACAGCCACAACCACGAAACAATATGATTCTGAGAATTCTCGGTCTCCAAATCCATAGAACACACGAATTAACATATATGATCCCAACTCCACCGCCCGAATATCTAATACATCTCTCATACATGATCATCCCACGAAAAATACTTCTAAAATTCTTCCGTTCCACATAACAAAATCTGAATATCAGCAATCGATCAACCAGGCGAGTACCGTAATAGCAATGAAGCATCCGTACATTAAAGCTTCAACAATGAAATTCATTCTTCCAAACCGATTCCGAATAACCTGAAAACCAAAACCGACGATTCACAAAAGTCTTAATACATCATACGGAGCTACTCATGACTATAATCTACCGAGAGAAGTGCAAATGCTCTAAATGACCGGTCGGGTCATTACATCCTCCCCCACTTAAACATACGTTTGACCTCGAACGTGCCAAGAGTTGTTCCAAAAGCCATCAAACCGCCGTATAACCTAACTATGCACATACCCGAGGGTGATCCCAAGTCATCCTACCCATATAGGTTCGATAACACAACATAACTGAATTTCTCAATTCAACCGAGCCCATAAGCCTTAGAATCCAATTTCCAACATCCGAAATTTCTTATAAGATCTGAATCTTGCAACCTACACGCTTTATAAGTCTGAACAAGCTGTGCCAAACCACAATCATAACCCAAGCTATAATCACAGGATATACCACATAACTCAAATACCCATAGCAAACTCTCTTATCACAGTAACTGCTCTGAATAACCCAATCCCGGTAATAAACCTCATACCTAACAAAATCTCATTCTAAAACCTTTGTACACTGCCGATAATGAAAGAAGCACGCAGAAGCTCATAACCATTCATCAAATCAACAAGCCGCGGAGCTCCCTCTCCTTCAACAAGAACTATAGCCAAATCCTAAGCCGACTTCCAATATTATCCTTCCAAATATACCGCAATCAAATCTGATAGCACTCATCCTAGATCCGACGACTTCATCTTATCGAATACCAACTACTCTACTGACACGCAACACCAATACTACTCATAGCAATAAACTGTGCAATCCATGCACTAATAAGCAACAATCCAAATGTATTCAATCACGAAAATGACTCTATCAAGAGAACCGTCCCGCAAGCTCAATGGGTGCCACCACAACGCAATGCTAAGAACCCATTGCACACCAAAGAACCATCACCCGACTCTAACACAAAGGTTCATACCTCAATATAACTCTGCTGCAATGCACGGCTCCACCCAAACGCTAGTCCATATCATATACCTCAAGCTACCCTGGTCAAAATCAATAACCACGCGAAATTCGACATCAAGTACCCAAAGTGCAATACCATAACCACGGAGAATTAGATTACATAATGCCACACAAAACCTGAAAGAACACAACTAATACACCCTCAATCGTGCAATACCCAATTACTCATGTCTCTCAAATTCCGCTATAAGACCAGAATTGAACCGCATCATGTGTGGCTAAAGCCAAGGAATCACAACTCCTCATAGAATAGAAAAGTAACTCACAGAAAATTTTAGAACACAAATAATCTCAGGAACAACCAAATGGCACATCCCTCAATAATAGCATTATGGAGCCAACCAATCCGACTCGGTGTAGAATACACATTATAATTGGGCCTACTAAAGGACCCACAAATCAACTCTGGGCACCCATAAATATATAATAAACCTGCAAAAGCCCACAATGACTGAATCGTAACACATATTGTCATCTGGCTAGCTTCCTCCATGACTTCACAGTCCACAACCATGAAACAATCCGCTCCTGAGAACTCCTAGTCTCCAAATCCATAGAACACACGAATCACCATATTTGATCCCAACTCCACCGTTAGAATGTCTAACATATCTCTCATACATGATCATCTCACGAGGAATACTTCTAAAATTCTTCCATGCCACATAGCAAAATTCGAATATCAGCAGTCGATCAACCATGAGAGTGCCGCAGTACCAGTGAAGTATTAAATCAAACACGTTGCCCCTTTTGAAATGTATACTCTCATCAAGCCATACCAAATAGTAATATCATTTACCTACTCATCTGGAACTGTCTATGTTGCCTACGAATTTATGACATTCCCTCCAAAACTGAACTGTGACCTAGCAAATGCAAATCTCAATACCACACAACACACTGCATCCACCATGCCATCATATGAAAAATACGAGAACTTCATAGCCCACTCCGAGTCACAAGAAACTACACACTCAATTAGCCAAGGACCTTCCAATTGATTTCATCCAAGAGAAATTCTCTATACACCACATGCTCCTCACGCAAGTAGGAAATATACCCCTCGAACCATGGTAAAAACATTAAGAACTCTCTTAAACTCATTTGCACATAACCAAGATATCAGAACCAAATCTCTCTAACTCAACCCAGCTACGCAGGTCGCCAAAACCCAAGAGCATTTCCACGAAAACACCCTAAAGAACCGATCATACCCATTACTGTGTTGATCCAACCTACTACCAAGATGTCCTATTTCTCCAAGTACTTTCCAAATTGCCTTCAAATTTATACTTCTCCTTGCTAGAACACCACGATCCCTAACAAAAATTCACCACACAAGAGACCCTAGTAAAAAAACCACAACTCCCTAAGGCTCAAAAACCGCTGACTTCCCTTTTAAGCATCCCGAAGCACCACAATTGAGACACCCTATATAAAGAGACCTTATGTGAACCTAAATATGTTTCTTCACCTTCTTGATATTGAAATGCATAATCCTCAATGATATAAAACTACAACAAGTCTGGATACTATACAATGTAACTCTCAGTTTTTAGCCATATACAAATCTTGAAAATTCCAAATCGTTACCTTTAAATCTTGAATCCATTCGAATCATTCCCGAGAGCCATCCACTCTTCTCAAATCTCAATTAAACCGACCAAATGGACCGAACAGCCTATGCCACATTAGCACACCAATGCCCAAGGGAGTAACCCACACTCCTAAGCAGCTGAGCAAATTCCTACTCCATGCACACTACATCCTTCACGACTAACCACTCAATCATTCCATGATTCCCATATACCCATAGAGTGTAATACAACCCGTATCCAGAAATCCCCTCACTCGAGTCATCCTCAATCCCAACCCCTGTAGTCATAACTGATTCACCAGTATTACCTCGACCCATAGTCGACACCTGGCCTCAAGTCCTCCAGACTGGCCCATCATCAGCACGCCAAAATCACATCTCGTACCTCAACCATGGAATCACAAGTCGTCGATGCACAGCTGATACCGAGCGCTCATGTGCGCATACAAATGCATGGAAGGAGTTCAAAGAGTTACGCTTCAAGCTAAATCAATGCCACATGATAAGGAAAGAAAGATGGGAAGTATATCCTAAATGCCCTATAGCCTCTCGAAGATTGGTATGGACGTCATCATACCGATCTGCAAGACTCTACTAGACATTTGCTCATGACTTGTAGAACCTATGAACCTAGAGCTCTGATACCAACTTGTCACGACCCCAAATCCACTAGTTGTGATGGCACCTAACCCAACCCACTAGGTAAGCCAACTAGTAACTATCCAATTCCAATGATATTAACAAGATAAATAAACAATAGTAATTTACTGAATTTTATATATTTCCCAAGGACTGGTAGTAAAAATCATGAGCTTCTAAGAATAGAATTTACAAAGCTAGAATGAAATAGTACATCATCTGTTTGAAAAGTACATAAATAGAGTATTACAGATCTAGAGCTACCACGAACAAGGGGCAGCTACAACCGGGACGCAGGTACATCTTCAATCTAGCTCCCAGAAGTAATAGAATAAATACAAGTATAAAAGAGGTATCTCAGAAGTAAAAATGCTCAGCTCGTTCACAGTTCCAGAAAATGGTCATGCTTTTCAAGTATCTGAATGAAAATCCAAATCTTTTACCGAAAATGCCAAAATACGAGTAAGTTTGAAGATTGTAATTTTTCCAAATATCATTTCCACAATAAATAATATGTTTCATTTTCTTTCCATTTAACAAGTGTAAAATACCTATCTATGCCCACATATCAATGTGTATAAAAAGTCATGAATGACGTGATACCGTATAGCATGAGGAAAAATGCATCTTTATGCTTGTATGTCATGTGTGCATGAAATGCCATGTATCTCAGAGATGAATCATGTACTCACACTCTCAGAGTACTCAATCTCACTGTCTCGCATTCTCTCTCACTATGCTCAATGCTCAACACACTCAATCACGCAGTGTTGTACAATACCTGCTACGGCGTGCAGACCGATCCATATATATATAGTCGATTGCGCTCACTGGGGGTGTGCAGACTCTGGAGAAACTCCTACTGTCCAAGCGTTATAATCCGCACGGACAACTCATATGCTATAGTATCATAACAAGATTCGCACGGACAACTCACGTGCTACAGTATCATATCAGAATGCGCACGGACAACTCACGTGCTATAATATAAATATCATGATCCGCACGGACAACTCAAGTGCCATGGTATAAATACCTCACATACAGGATCTTGGACTCAGTCAGTCATCAACCTCTCTAGTCTCACTCACGGGCTCATAATGTCATGAAACTAGCCCGACAATGATGATATGATGTATCAACATATAATAACTAAGACTGAGACATGGTATGAATTCATGGATATGACTGAGTAAGAAATATCAATGATATAAGTGAGATGACAGTAAGAAATGACCACTATGGGTCCAAACAGTATCGGCATGATGCCTAAACATGATATCTAGCATGATTGACAGCTTACTATTTTATCACATGGTGAAAACACAGACATCAACAATGTAGGACCACTATACAGTGCCATAGAAGCAACAAAGTCCCAATTCACATGGTGCACACCCACACATCTGTCACCTAGCATGTGCGTCACCTCAATACCAATCACATCACACGTATTGCGGGGTTTCATACCCTCAACACTAAGTTTTTAGAGTTACTTACCTCGAACAAGCCAATACCAACACCGAGCAAGCCAAGAGATGCTCCAAAGATGCCATCACACGCGTAGAAACCTCTGAACGGCTCAAAACTATCCAAAAGCAATTAAAATACATCAAATAAAACCCAAAGAAATGGTTCCAAATGATAAAGATCGAATCCTTAATCAAAACCCAAAACCGGCTAAAAATACACCGGGCCCGCACCTCGGAACTCAACAAATCTCACAAAATCCGACAACACATTCAATTACGAGTCCAACCATACTAGTTTCAATCAAATCCGACTCCAATTCAATGTTCAAAACTCAAAAATTCATATTATAAAACATTAGGGCAAACCCCCCAATTTCTCTTTAAAATTCATCAACCAATTGCCAAAAATGAAGATAGATTCGTGGAATAAGATCAAAACCAAGTGTAGAATACTTACCCCAATCCTTGTGATGAAGATTGCTCCAAAAATCGCCTCAATCCGAGTCCCACATCTCAAAATGTGAAGAAAGAACCAAAACCTTTGATTTTTATATAGCTTCTGCCCTGCGATGTTTGCTTTTGCGAATAAAGGGCCGCTTTTGCAACAAAATTCCCGCTCCTTTGGAATAAAATGGAGGTCTGCTCATCCGCACCTATGTAACAGGCATCGCTTCTGTGCAAGCGCAGGTGCGAGACAAAACGCGCTTCTGTGATCACAGTTTCCGCTCCTGCGCAAACACAGGTGCGCCTCTTCCTCCGCATCTGCCATGATCTCAAACCAGCCTACCTTTGCTTCTGTGACCAACTGTCTGCATCTGCGGATGCATATCTGCATCCATTATTCTGCAGATGCAGAAACACCAGAACCAGCAGCCTTCAGCAATGCAACATGAAATGAAAATGACTCGAGCCTCGTCCGAAACTCACCCGAGCCACTCGAGACCCCGTCCAAATATATCGACAAGTACCATAACATAACAAGGACCTAATCGAGGTCTCAAAACACACAAACAACATCAAAACAACAAATCACACCTCAAATCAAACTTAATGAACCTTGAACTTTCAATTTCCATAACTCGTGCCGAAACTTATCAAATCATCCCGGAATGAACCCAAATTTTGCACATAAGTCCCAAATTACATGAAAAGCTATTCCAATTCTCGAAACCACAATATGAATCTGATATCCTCAAAGTCAACTTCTGGTCAAACTTATGAACTTTCCAAACCTTCAAATTTTTAATTTTTGCCAACTTGTGCTGAAACCTTCTAGAAACATCCAAATGCAAATTCGACCATAAACCTGAGTCTAAAATCACCATACGGACCTAACGGAACCATAAAAACTCCTTTCCGAGTTCAAATTCACAAAAAGTCAAATTTGGTCAACTCTTTCAACTTAAAGCGTCAACAATGAAATTCATTCTTCCAAACCGATTTCGAATAATCTGAAAATCAAAACTGAAGATTTACATAAGTCATAATACATCATATGGAGCTACTCATGCCCGTAATCTATCGAGTGAAGTGAAAATGCTCAAAATAATCGGTCGGGCCGTTATAGTCTTGGGCAGCTTGGTTTGCTCAATGGTTTCAAGAGACTTTTGCTCTGCATCAACTCTAATTGTTTCACACACAGTACCATTTGTATTTGTGGCCCAATAAGCATTAGCCCAACTGGATATCTTTGCTTAGGTGACCTTTTCTGATATCTTGAATGACTTCCTGCTTTTGAGTAATTTGTCTGTCAGAGAGAATCACAAGTTATCTTGCTTGCGCCAAGTAGCCCGTCATTGCATGAATCTTCAAGGCATGTTGACTGTAACAACTGAGTGTGTTGGCCCAATTTACTTTGTGCAACTGAAAAGCTAGAAGCAAATTTTGAAATCTTTTCTTGCTTGTTTTGATAAGGACCGACTCAGAGTGAAGGACACAATGACGCAAAGAAACAATATTAACAAGAAACGACCTTGTCGGGAAGAATAGAAGGAAGATTTTTTTTTTCTTCTTTTTTTCCAATAACTAGCCTTAATGATCATGACATGCATTTTGGACTCAACGGTCGGTCTATCAAACTAATACAATATCCCTTTTGACCATTTTTATGACCTTTGAAGTCGGACTTGTTCGTGCCAATCCTTTGCATCAGCTTCACGACTCACTTTCGACTAGTGGTGACCCGAGGGATTTTCACCAACAAGTATCTCTTATTTATTTATCTCTACTTATCGTCGCCTTATAGTGCCCGTGAAGGTTTTCACTAATAAGACTCTCTAATTTTTCTTTTATTTTTATTTTTCTTTCTTGTGTGAGCAACTTGATAGTGTTCTACGTCGCGTGACAGTCGTTGCTCATTGCATTCTTGGCATTCTTGAAGGCATATAGGGGGATCTTTATTTGGAAAGTTTTTGGATAGGATTGGAAAGAAAGAATGACATGAAGGCTCAAAGTAGACTCAAAATGAGGCGTTGTACAATTATAACTCTTGAAATAGACTCTTTCAAAAGTGAAATAAAATATTTGCCCTAGTTTCAAGTATTAGGGATTTTTTTTCTTTTTCTTCTGAATTCTTATTTGGATGGATCGAACTGTGTAAGGACGCCTACGTATCCTTTCAAAAGAAATCAGGTCTAACATAGTTCAAACATCTGACCTAAATATTTTTTCATCTTTCTTTTAAATTTATATATTTTTTTTCTTCTTCTTATTTTTTTCATTTTCTTTTCAAAACAAGTTGCCCGAGCTTTAATTTCCTGGCAGCATGATGTAACGAACCGGCTGGTCGTTACGATAGTTAAATACCAATTTCTCCCATCTCTTCTGTTGTGCTTTACATCTGTATTATATTTTACCGGGTTGGTTGGTTCGGGTCCGGAGTGGTTTCAGAGTGAATTGAGACACTTAGTCTCTTAATCGGAAGCTTAAGTTGGAAAAGTCGACCAGATGTCAACTCGGATTTTGATTCAAATTTTGATGGTTCCGTTAGCTTCGTTAAGTGATTTTGGACTTAGGAGCGCATCCGGAATATGATTTGGAGGTCCGTAGTAGAATTAGGCTTGAATTGACGAAAGTTGGAATTTTTACGATTTTGGCCGGCAGTGGAAACTTTGATATCGGGTTCGGATTGGATTTTCGAAAGTTGGAGTAGGTTCGTGTTGTCGTTTTTTACTTGTGTGTAAAATTTGAGGTCAATCAGACGCAGTTTGATAGGTTTCTACGTCGTTTGTGGAATTCGGAAGTTCAGAAGTTCCTTAGGCTTGGACCCGGGTGTAAATTGGTGTTTTGATGTTGTTTTGAGTGATTCGAAGGTTCGACTAAGTTTTCATGGAGTTATATGACTTTTTGTTATATTTGGCTGAGGTCCCGAGGGCCTCAGGTATGTTTCGGATGCTCAACGGGTCATTTTTGGACTTTGGGAGATAGCAGATTCGGGTGTTCTTCAGTTGTTGGTTTCCTTCTTCACGTTCGTGTGGGGTATTACCCCATCGTGAAGAGGTTCTGGGGAGGGTATTAATTTTATACTTCACATTTGCGATGTCATTCTCGCGTTCGCAAAGCTCTGAGATCATACACGCGTTCGCGAAGAGTGTCCCGCGTTCACCTAGAAGGGATTGGTTGTTGGGTCCCCAGGCCCTTATGCCTATGTGTTCGGGATGTTGGTCCAGCTTTCATGTAGGATTGTGTTGTAAGGACTTCGCGTTCACCACTAGGACATCGCATTCGCGATGTAAAATTTCTGGGCAATAGTAAATTTTCTCTCCGCAAACGTGAGGGGTATTCCGCGTTCGCAAAGAAGGGAGCACCTGGGCAGATTTAAAAGTTCAAATTGAGGGTTTTGAGTTCATATCACAAAATTGAATTGGGAGCTCGGTAGAAGGCAATTTTTGGAGAGATTCTTGCGTGGGTGTTTGGGGTAAGTGGTTCTTACCTAGTTTTAGTTAATTCCCATGATTATGTCCTTAATTTCATCATTAAATTAGTGATTTGGGGTGAAAAATTAGGAAAATGTTGAGAAGAGTCCTTAGGCCGAATAATAGGGTTTTGATCGAGATTTTGGTATCGCATTTGAGTAAATTTGGTATGGTTAGACTCGTGAGTAAATTGTTCATAATTTATGACTTTTACCCGATTCCGAGACGTGGGACCGGAGAGGCTTTTGGGGAGAATTTCCAATTTCTTGTTTTAGCTTTGATTTTAGTAGCTAGGTTAGTTCCTTGTAGCTGTATTTATGTTATGTAATTGATTTTGGCTAGATTTGGGCCACTCGGAGTCGGATTTTTGTGGATAGAGCGTTGTTTCAGATTGATTTGAGCTTGGTTCGAGGTAAGTGGCTTGCCTAACCTTGTGTGGAAGAACTCCCCTTAGGATTGGTACTGTTTGATGTATGAGCGTCGTGTACGTGAGGTGACGAGTACGTACACGATCTAATTGTTGTAAAAACCCGATTTCTACTAAGTAATAACTTGTTTTCCTTCTGATTTGAATCTTATCAGCATGTGTAGTATCCTGTTAGACTAGAATATCATGCCTACTTGCCTTAACTATTTATCTAAACTACGTGCAACATGTTTAGTGAATTTACCTGGTTCTTTCTTAACTTGTGCTTAGGTTGAATTGTATGATTCCTTGTTGTAATTATCGAATTCTATTGTTTGGGATGCATATTTACTTTGGGACTACGGAATGGTATTCTGGGAGATCCCCCGGTCTTGCATATTTACTTTGGGACTACGGAACGGTATTCCGGGAGATCCCCCTGTCTTGCATATTTACTTTGGGACTACGGAACGGTATTCCGGGAGATCCCCCTGTCTTGCATATTTACTTTAGGACTATGGTGTGGTATTCCTGGAGATCCCTATGTCTTGCATATTTACTTTGGGACTATGGAGCGGTATTCCGGGAGATCCCCCTACACATTTACGTTTGGGACTATGAGACGGTATCTCGGGAAATCCCCTGTTGAATTGTTGTGTACTGAGCTATTACCTTCTATGTATTCTTCCTTGTTAAATTTTAGTCTTTATTTTACTGCGATATATCATTCTTTCCTTGATTTATTATTATATATACCAGTAGGGCCCTTTCCTGCACAAGTTTTTCGGGTGCAGATCCAGGTACATCTCACCAGGCTCGTTACTAGTTGCAATAGCTGTTGTCAAAGACTTCAAGGTACATCTACCCGCGCCCGCAGATCCTCGGAGTCCCCCTTTATTCCCTATCTGTTCATTCTTCCTTTATTTCTATAGAAAATGATGTATAGAACAGTTAAGACTTCTTAGTAGCTTGTGACTTACGGTGTTTCGGGTCTTGGGAGTGTTTGTACATTTTGAAGTTGATAGTTATATATGTCGAGTGACATTCAGTTGCTTATTTAGATTATTGTTACTATTAGTTGTTTCAGTTCATGCTTTTATTTCCTTTCCGCAAAGTGTTAGGCTTACCTAGTCGTAGAGACTAGGTGCCGTCACGATAATTCACGGAGGGAAAATTTTGATCGTGACAAGTTGATATCAGAGCTCTAGGTTCATAGGTATTGTGAGTCACAAGCCGGTTTACTAGAGTCTCGCGGATCGGTACAGAGACATCTGTACTTATCTTCGGGAGGCTATGGAACTGTTAGGAATAATCATACTTCTTTGATTTCCTTGTCGTGCGAATTATTGGCATCAAATTCTAAAAACAATTCTCTATTCTATTCTTTCTCACAGATGGTGAGGACCCGTACTGGGAGATCTGACTATCAGGCACCCAAGCCCCCTACTAGAGCCGCCAGAGGCTGGGCCGAGGTAGAGGACGACCACGTAGTGCATCTAGAGTACCCGCGCGAGCTGCGACAGAGGAGCCCCTAGCAGCTCCAGTTGGAGGGCAGGCACCGGAGGTTCCTATTGCTGCACCAGCCTCCAGGAGACTCTAGCCCAGTTCATGAGCATGTCCAACACCTTAGCTCAGGCTGGATTGATCCCACTAGCTCCTGCCATATCTTAGGCCGGGGGAGGGGCACAAACTCCCGCAGCCTGTACTCATGAGCAGAGGGTCCAGGTTAATCAGCCCCTAGGGTTTATTCCTATGGCACGGGTAGCTGTGGTTCAGCATGAGACCATGGAAGCCGCTTCTGAGGCGGAGCAACTCAGACTTGAGAGGTACAAGAAGTACCACCCACCTACTTTTAGCGGATTGGCTTCAGATGATGCTCAGGGTTTTCTGGAGGAGTGCCATCGTATTCTCTGTACTATGGGCATAGCGGAGACGAGTGGGGTTTCTTTCACCACTTTCCAGCTTAGAAAAGCAGCCTATCAGTTGTGGTGTGCTTATGAGCTGAGTAGTCCGGACGAGGTAGCCTCACTCATATGGACTCAGTTCTCGGATATGTGTTTGAGAGAGTATGTTCCTTAGAGCCTCAGGGATGCATGGCGCGTGGAGTTTGATCAGCTGCGCCAGGGTTATATGACTGCGTCAGAGTATGCAGTCTGTTTCAGTGAGTTGGCTCGACATGCACCGGCCTTGGTTGCCACAATTCAGGAGAGGGTTTGTCGCTTTATTGAGGGACTCCACCCCAGTATTAGGACCAGTATGGCCAGGGAGTTGGATATGGATACCTCTTATCAGCAGGTCCTGAGTATTGCTAGGAGAGTGGAGGGTATGCTTGCCTGGTACAGAGAGGAGAGAGAGGCCAAAAGGTCTCGAGAGACTGGTTATTATTGTGGAGCTCGTGCCCCATCAGCTCGCCATAGTAAGGGTTATGTGAGTAACCCTATTTATTCAGCTCTTCCAGTCGCCAGTGGTGTTCCGGCTCCTTCCAAGCCCCAGGAGTCTTATTATGCACCGCCAATATCTACTATGCCTCCTGCTCGGGGTGTTATTAGCGGCCAGTCCAGCAAGCCAGGCCTGAGTCAGTAACAGCAGCCATGTCCTCTGAGAGGTTATTTTGAGTGTGGCGACACTCACCATATGGTGAGGGATTGCCCCAGACTTAGGAGAACCTCCACATACTTTTCAACCACCACGTGCTCCACCAGGTTCTCCGACCATGCTTCCAGCACCAGCTACTGCCCCACTTGCACAACCAGCTCGAGGTGAAGGTCGGGGAGGTTGAGGTCGCCTTAGAGGGGGAGGCCATGCTAGGTATTATGCTCTTCCGGCTCATTCGGAGGAAGTTGCTTCTGACTCTGTCATTATAAGTATTGTTCCAGTCTGTCATAGAGATGTGTCAGTATTATTTGAACCAGACTCTACGTATTCATATGTGTCTTCTTATTTTGCTCCACATTTGGGCGTATATCGGGATTCTTTGAGTTCCCTTATTTATGTATCTACTCCTGTGTGAGATTATCTTATTGTGCATCGCGTATATCGGGCGTGTTTGATTGCTCTTAGTGGTTTTGAGACCAGAGCTGATTTATTATTACTCAGCATGGTAGATTTTGATGTTATCTTGGGCATGGACTGCTTGTCGCCCCATTATACTATTCCTTATTGTCACGCTAAGACCGTAACGTTGGCTTACCACGATTAGAGTGGAGGGGTACCTTAGAGTATACTCCCCGCATGGTTATTTCATTTCTTAAGGCTCAGTGAATGGTTGAGAAGGGGTGCGACACGTATTTAGCTTATGTGAGAGATGTTAGTATTGATACCCTACAGTTGAGTCAGTTCCAGTAGTGAGGGACTTTCCAGATGTGTTTCCAGTTGATCTTCCAGGCATGCCGCCCGACAGAGATATAGATTTTTTGTCAGGCACTCAGCCCATCTCTATTCCTCCTTACCATATGGCTCCTCCTGAGTTGAAGGAGTTGAAGGAGTTGTTTGATAAGGGCTTCATTCGGCCCAGTGTGTCACCTTGGAGTGCTCCGGTCTTGTTTGTGAAGAAAAAGGATGGTTCTATGCACATATGTATTGATTATCGTCAGCTGAACAAGGTTACAGTGAAGCAGGTATCCATTGCCTTGCATTGATGACTTATTCGATCAGGTACATGGTGCCAGGGTGTTTTCCGAGATTGACTTACGTTCAGGCTATCATCAGTTGAAGATTCGGGAGCCAGATATCCCGAAGACTACTTTCAAGACCAAATATGGTCACTGTGAGTTTCTTGTCATGTCTTTCGGGCTGACCAATGCCCCAATAGCCTTTATGCATTTGATGCACAGTGTGTTTCGACCTTATCTTGACTCCTTCGTTATTGTGTTCATTGACGACATCCTGGTGTACTCCGGACTCGGGAGGATCATGAGCAGCACATGAGGACTGTGCTTCAGACTTTGAGAGAAAAAAAGTTGTATGCAAAATTTTCTAAGTGTGAGTTTTGGCTAGACTCGGTGGAATTATTGGGTCATGTGGTATCGAGTGATGGGATCAAGGTAGATCCGAAGAAGGTGGAAGCGATGCAGGGTTGGCCTAGACTGTCATCAGCTACAGAGATCCGCAGTTTTCTTGGTTTGGCGGGGTATTACTGTCGTTTTGTAAAGGGATTCTCATATATTGCAGCACCTATGACCAGGCTGACCTAGAAGGGTACTCCATTTAGGTGGACAGAGGAGTGTGAGGGGAGCTTTCAGAAGCTCAAGACAACTTTGACTACAGCCCAATACTGGTATTACCTACAGGTTTGGGGTCTTACACTGTATATTGTGATGCTTCGCAGATTGGTCTTGGCGCAGTGTTGATGCGGGACGATAGGGTGATTGCCTATGCGTCCAGATAATTGAAGGTGCATAAGAAGAACTATCTTGTCCACGATCTTGAGTTAGCAGCTATTGTTCACGCCCTGAAGATTTGGCGGCACTATTTGTACGGTGCGCCTTGTAAGATCTACACCGATCACCGGAGTTTGCAGCACCTGTTCAAGCAAAAGGATCTTAACTTGCATCAACGGAGGTGGTTGGAGCTGCTTAAGGATTATGATATCACTATTTTGTACCACCCGGCGAAGGACAATGTGGTGGCTGATGCTTTGAGTCACCGGGCGGAGAGTTTGGGGAGTTTAGCATATCTTCCAGCAGTAGAGAGACCCTTAACATTGGTTGTTCAGGCCTTAGCCAGCCAGTTTGTGAGATTGGATATTTCTGAGCTGAGTCGAGTGTTGGCTTGTGTGGTCTCTCGGTCTTCTCTTTATGATCTTATCAGGGAGCGTCAATATGATGACCCCCATCTGCTCGTCCTTCAGGACAGGGTTCGACGAGGTGATGCTAGGGATGTGACTATTGGCGATGATGGTGTGTTGAGGATGTAGGGCCATATATGTGTGCCTAATGTGGATGGGATTTGGGAGTTGATTCTTGAGGAGGCCCACAACTCGCGGTATTCCATCCATCCGGATGTCGCAAAGATGTACCAGGATTTGAGACAATATTATTGGTGGAGGAGGATGAAGAAGGATATAGTTGGGTTTGTGGCTCGGTGTTTCAACTGTCAGCAGGTTAAGTACTAGCATCAGAGACCGGGTGGCTTGCTTCAGAGGTTAGAGATCCTAGAGTGGAAGTGGGAATATATCACCATGGATTTTGTAGTTGGGCTCCCACAGACTTCGAGGAAGTTCGACGCTATTTGGGTGATTGTGGACCGACTGACCAAGTCCACGCACTTCATTTCCAGTGGGTACTGCATACTCTTCAAAGCGGTTGGCTGAGATTTACATCCGAGAGATTGTTCGCCTTCATGGTGTCCCTGTTTCTATCATTTCAGATAGAGGCACACAGTTTACATCGCAGTTTTGGAGGACCGTGAAGCGAGAGTTGGGTACTCAGGTTGAGTTGAGCACAATCTTTCACCCTCAGATGGACGGACAGTCCGATCGCACTATCCATATATGGGAGGACATGTTACGCGCTTTTGTCATTGATTTTGGGGGTTCATGGGACCAGTTTCTGCCGCTCGCAGATTTTGCATACAACAACAGTTATCAGTCGAGCATTCAGATGGCTCCGTATGAGGATTTCTATGGGAGGGGATGTAGATCTCCGACAGGATGGTTTGAGCCACGTGAGGCTAGGCTCTTGGGTACAAACTTGGTCCAGGATGCATTAGACAAGGTGAAATTGATTCAGGAGCGGCTTCGCACAACGCAGTCTAGGCAGAAGAGCTATGCGGACAAGAAGGTCTATGATGTGTCTTTCATGGTCGGGGAGAAGGTTCTGCTGAAGGTATCACCCATGATAGGTGTTATGAGGTCTGGGAAGAGGGGAAAGTTGAGCCCCTAGTTCATTGGGCCTTTTGAGGTACTTCAGAGGATAGGGTAGGTGGCTTACAAGCTTGCCTTGCCACCTAGCTTGTCGAGTGTTCATCCAGTATTTCATATTTCTATGCGCCGGAAGTATATCGGCGATCCGTCCCATGTTTTGGATTTCGGCACGGTTCAGTTGGATGGTGATATGACTTATGAGGTGGAGCCGGTAGCCATTTTGGAGCGGTAGGTTCAGAAGTTGAAGTCAAAGGATATAGCTTCAATGAAGGTGAAGTGGAGAGGTCAGCCTGTGGAGGAGTCCACTTGGGAGACCGAGCGGGAGATGCGGAGCAAATATCCACACCTATTTGAGACTCCAGTTATATTCTTAGACTCGTTCAAGGACGAACGTTTCTGTTAGAGGGGAAGAATATAACGACCCGGACGGTCATTTTGAGATTTATAGCCCCGTTTATCCCATTTTTGCTTCTTTTGTACTTTACAGCTATCTTATGTTTTACCGGGTTGGTTGGTTCGGGTCCGGAGTGGTTTCAGAGAGAATTAAGACACTTAGTCTCTTAATTGGAAACTTAAGTTGAAAAAGTCGACTGGATGTCGACTTGTGTGTAAACGACCTCGGATTCAAATTTTGATGGTTTCGTTAGCTCCGTTAGGTTATTTTGAACTTAGGAGCGTGTCCGGAATGTGATTTGGAGGTCCGTAGTAGAATTAGGCTTGAATTTGCGAAAGTTGGAATTTTTATGATTTTGGCCGACAGTGGAAACTTTGATATCGAGGTTGGATTGGATTTTCGGAAGTTGGAGTAGGTTTGTGGTGTCATTTTTGACTTATGTGTAAAATTTGAGGTCAATCGGATGCGGTTTGGTAGGTTTCGGTGTCGTTTGTGGAATTCGAAAATTTAGAAGTTCCTTAGGCTTGGATCCGGATAAAAATTGGTGTTTCGATGTTGTTTTGAGTGATTCGAAGGTTCAGCTAGTTCGCATGGAGTTATATGACTTTTTGGTATGTTTGGTTGAGGTCCTGAGGGCCTCGGGTGTGTTTCGAATGCTTAACGGGTCATCTTTGGACTTTAGGAGATAGCAGATTCTGGTGTTCTTCAGTTCCCGGTTTCCTTCTTCGCGTTCCCTAGGGGTGTTCAGCAATCGTGAAGAGGATATGGGGTAGGTAGGAATCTTATGCTTCACGTTCGCGATGTCAGTCCCGCATTCGCGAAGCTCTGAGATCATACGCTTACGCGTTCGCGAAGAGTGTCCCGCATTCGCGTAAAAGGGATTGGTTGTTGGGTCCCTAGGCCGTTATACCTACGCATTCGCGATGTTGGTCCCGCATTCGCGTAGGGTTGAGTTCTGAGGCCTTCGCATTCACGACTAGGACATCGCGTTCGCGATGTAGAATTTCTGGGCAAGAGTAAATTTGCTCTTCGCGAATGCGAGGGGTATTCCGCGTTCGCGAATAAGGGAACACCTGGGCAGATTTAAAAGTTCAAATCAAGGGTTTTGAGTTCATATCACAAAATTGAATTGGGAGCTCGGTAAAAGGCGATTTTTGGAGAGATTCTTGCGTGGGTGTTTAGGTTAAGTGATTTTTACCTAGTTTTGGTTAATTCCCATGTTTATGTCCTTAATTTTATCATTAAATTAGTGATTTGGTGTGGAAAATTGGGAAAATTTTGAGAAGAGTCCTTAGACCGAATTATGGGGGTTTTGATCGAGATTTTTGGTATCGTATTTGAGTAAATTTTGTATGATTAGACTCGTGAGTGAATGGATGTTCGTCATTTGTGACTTTTACCCGATTATGAGACGTGGTCCCGGGGAGGCTTTTGGGGAAAATTTCCAATTTCTTGCTTTAGCTTTGATTTCAGTAGCTAGATTAGTTCCTTGTAGTTGTATTTATGTTATGTAACTGATTTTGGATAGATTTGGGCCATTAGGGGTCGAATTTTCGTGGAAAGAGCGTTGTTTCGGATTGATTTGGTCTTGGTTCGAGGTAAGTGATTTGCCTAACCTTATGGTGGGGAACTCCCCTTAGGATTGGTATTGTTTGATGTATGAGCGTCGTGTACGTGAGGAGTACGTACACGGGCTAATTGTTGTAAAAACACAATTTCTACTAAGTAATAACCTATTTTTCTTCTGATTTGAATCTTATCAGCATGTATAGTACCCTGTTAGACTAGAATAACATGCCTACTTGCTTTAACTGTTTATCTGAACTACGTGCAGCATGTTTAGTGAATTTACCTGGTTCTTTCTTAACTCGTGCTTAGGCTGAATTGTAGGATTCCATGTTGTAATTATTGAATTCTATTGTTTGGGATGCATATTTACTTTGGGACTACGGAACGGTACTCCTGGAGATCCCTCTGTCTTGCATATTTACTTTGGGACTGCGGAACGGTATTCCAGGAGATCCCCCTGTCTTGCATATTTACTTTGGGACTACGGAACGGTATTCCGGGAGATCCCACTATCTTGCATATTTACTTTGGGACTACGGAGGGGTATTCCGGGATATTCCCCTGTCTTGCATATTTACTTTGGGACCACGAAGTTGTATTCCGTGAGATCCCCCTGCACATTTACATTTGGGACTACAAGACGGTATCTCGGGAGATCCCCTGTTGAATTGTTGTGTATTGAGTTGTTACCTTCTATGCATTATTTCTTGTTAAATTTCAGTCTTTGTTTTACTACGATATATCATTCTTGCCTTGCTTTATTATTATATATATCAGTAGGGCCCTGATCTGACCTCGTCACTACTCAACCGAGGTTAGGCTTGGAACATACTGGGTATCATTGAATTGTACTCACACCATTTCCTACAAATATTTTTCGCGTGCAGATCCAGGTTCATCTCACCAGCCTTGTTACTAGTTGCAGTAGGTGCTGTCAGAGACTTCAAGGTACATCTGCCCGCACACGTAGATCCTCGGAGTCCCCCTCTATTCCCCATATGTTCATTCTTACTTTATTTCTATAGAAAATGATGTATAGAACAATTAAGACTTCTTAGTAACTTGTGACTTATGGTGTTCCGGGTCTTGGGAGTGTTTGTACATTTTGGAAGTTGATAGTTGTATATGTCGAGCAGCATTCAGTTACATATTTAGATTAGTGTTACTATTATTTGTTTATGTTACATTCATGCTTTTATTTCCTTTCCGCAAAGTGTTAGACTTACCTAGTCGTAGAGACTAGGTGCCGTCACGACAATTCATGGGGGGGAGAATTTGGGTCGTGACACATGGACCTTTGATTGTTCTTTTCTTCTCTTTTTTCACTTGAACTTTCTAAGAGTTGCCCCAGTTCATGGACTTTTCTTTTTATTTTTTAATTTTTTTTTTTTTGGACTTTGACTCTGAACTTGATTCCAAAAGAGAGTGGTCAAAAAATTACACAGGCTCAAAAAAAAGTAACAAAGGGTATAAAGTGTTTGGATAGCAGAAAAAGGGCCTCGCAGTGAATGACCCTTGTCAATTTGGGTAACTTTTAATGGATTTTGCCTTGATGTAGAAGATGCATTTTACCACTAACTGATCTATTTCAAGTTGTCTGGAATACATCTTCTTTTGAAAAACACTTCCTGTCTATTGGTGCTAAACATACTTCAACCCGTCCGATCATCCTTCAGCTTGATTTTCTCAATTGATTCAAAAGGAAGAGATACTTAACTTCCATAGCATGACTGCTTTGGTTCCATGTAAACTTGGCTCATGCTTATTTTTCAAATGTTTCATGTCTTTATTCATCTTCAAAAGTGCCTCTATCTCACTTATCCAATTCAAGACTAAATCAGTTTTCTAGGATCTGGCCAAAAATTTCGCATGCATGTCATGTCACTAGAACTAGCACGAAAAAGATTAAGCACAGAATGTCACAAAAGGACAAATTATATTTCACTGAGTAAAGGATGGAAAGGTTGGACAATAAGACAAACAAACTGAAATCTGGGTTACAACACTGGATAACCCAGATATAGGGGTGTTCGTCGGTCGGTACTGTATGGTATTTAGACATTTCGGTTCGGTATTTTCGGTATTCGGTTTCGCAAAATGCTATAACAATATCGTACCTAATTAAATTCGGTATGGTTTAGTTTTTCTCCTTTCGGTTTTGATTTATTCGGTTCGTTAACTTCAGTTTATTCGGTTTGAATACTAACTAGTGCATATAGTCATAGACGGTAATATTCTTAATTAACGTACTCAAAAGTACAAAATTAAAAACGTTTGTTGACAAAAGTTTTATCCAAAACCAACATATACCAACCTAGAGAGAGAAAACTTAGAGAAATATCTTGTTACTTGCTTATAGTTAATTGATGAACTTAGAGAATAAAGAAAAGTAAAATTTTAGATTTCTTATACTTATGTTATAATTTAAGAAATATGTATTGTGTAATATAATATATAGTTCATTTTAAAATACGAAATACCATACCTAATACCATTTTTTTCTTAAAATTTAAACCAAATACCATACCGAATACCAATATATCGAATACCAAATACCAAAATTTTTGATTTCAATATGGTAATTCGGTGTTTACCAAATTATGCACATCCCTACCCAGATAACAAAAAAGACGACAAAATAAGCTACCAAGACTCCTTCCTGGCTAATGGGGAGTGACTTTCTAGTTACCAAGCGACATCTAGCCACAGACCTGCACATTAGCAATACTACGATATTCGACCATTTTTATTGCTATGGATTCAACACTCAAATTTTGACATTTGATCAAACCGTTCCCCATATTTGCTGTCATATTTCAGGATTGACAACATGGGAGTTTTCACAATAACTAATTCGCCAACGGACTTGGACGAATTCTCATGTCTCCCTATTATCACAGATCATCCAAGCAGATCATGTCTTGTTGTTCAAAATTGGTAGAAATCAGCCAACATTTACCTCCATTTTATCACCAACTTGTCTACTTGCCTTTTCGTGACTTTAGTTAGATCAACAATAGTGGTTCTTGTTCCTTCGGTTGAGAAAATACTTTTATTTCTGAAGGATCCTGGAATCGCCATTGCAAACCAACAAACTTACCACCTTTAACCACATTTTATTTCAAAAAAAAAATAAGCATGTTAGAATGAACACTCTCTTTCTTTTTTCCTTTTATCTCTTTCTCCTTTTTTTCTTTCTTCTCTCTCTTTTTTTTTTGTTTTTTTTAATCATTTTTAATCATTCGATCGACCCTATTATGGGTTGCCCACGTATCATGTAAGAACTTGAATCAGATCTTGCATAGTTCGAGAGGATCGAAACTGAAGTAAAATAAACTAAACTTTTTTTCTTTTTTAATTTATAAAAATCAGACCATGAAGCTCATACAAAAATCTTTTTTTTTTTTGGGATTTTGATATATATTTTTTAATTTTCGAAAGAATGACTTATAAAGAAGAAAGAAAATATTTTTGGATTCCAGTTTTTTTTTTTTTTTGGAATTTCGAAAGAAAAACTTCTAAAGAAGAAAAAGAATTTTTTTATTTTATTTTTGGACTTTTATTTTGAATTTATGAAAGAAAGACTTCTAAAGACAAAGAAAATATTTTTTTGAATCTTGAATTTTCTTTTCAATTTCTGAGAGAAGAATAAAAAATATTTTTTGATTTTGAGAAGAAATTAAAAGAAAATATTTTTGAATTTTTAAAAATTGGGGTCTAAATGAAAGACTTTCTAAAGAAGGAAGTAAAGGAAAATATTTTTAGATTTTTAAAAAGTTGTGGATCAGAGCCGATGAAGTTTGCCTACGTATCTCACATTCGGTGAGAATCAGACATGCGTAGTTCGACCAGTTTTGACGAAACAAGAGAAACATGACTTTTGAAAATATTGGCTTATTTTCTTTCTCTTTTTTCCAAAATTTCGGCAGAGTTTCAGAATTTTTCAAATACCTATCTCTCCCTCTTGTTTTTTTTTTGATTTTGATTTTTTGATTTTCTTTCCCTATTCTAAAAGTCGGTCAACATACAAACTAGATCAAATAAATGCACAAGTAACACGTAAGATGCATCAGGATGGTCTTTTAATTTGGGTACACCTGTCCTAGACGGATCCAACCCCTGTGTTGAGTCTCCAAAGTCAAATGAACGTGATGCAAACAAACGTACTATATGTGTATAATTATGTATATCTATTATATAATTTATGTATATGACTAAAAAAAGTAAATAATAAATATGACCCGTTATTTGTGTAAAGATCCCATTTTCTTTACTGTTTCATTTTCCTCGATACAACCAAGAATTTTGAAATAGGCAAGACTTTTAATAATTTTTATTACATTGGGCTTAGGGATGTGAGAAGGGAAATGAGAAGCGCAAGTTAAAAATCAAACTCTCACCAATAAGGGTGAAAGTTCAAGTAGGCAACCAAATGAGCTACTAACATTCCTCACAAGACTTTATTTTAAAGGATAATATTAAAAAAAAAATTAATAGAGTGATAATTTAAGAAACTTTTTTTATTAAAAAAAAATCTTTCAGTTTAAAGGCGAAGTTTGTAGTTGATCCAAAAGCTCTAAACATAATATGACCAATATTTAATTTTTTTAAGAACTTTTTTTTTGTTAAATTATGGTTTTACAATTCGAAAACATCTTGTGAATATTATTTATGTTGTTTTCAAAAAGTTTGTTCTCGCGCATAAAGCACGTACCTTAAGACTAGTATATATATATATATATCATATTGATAAAAAAAAAAGAAAGTTCTTTCAAAATAAGTGAAAAAAAGAAACGAGAAAAGGGAATGAAAAGAGAAATAAAATAAAATATCCAGTACTCCTACTCTGTAATAATTAAGTGGTGGGTCAATCCCTATAAAAATCACCCGCTCTTTAACCCACACTACTCTTCTGTTTCTTCCACACATTAGGGTTTCGAAAACCCTTTCCCCTCCGCCTCTTTCCTTCTTCAACCGAATCTGAGCCCCAAAACAATGGCGGAAGAAGCACAGTACGCAGCAGCCGAAGCGGGTAACAACAAGAGGAAGTACGAGGATCAAACGACACCGCCTCCCGGTCCAAGGAGGCCCACTGGATTTTCTGCCCCGATCTCTTCCGTATCTCCTCCTGATGGTGCTGCTCCTCCTTCTTCTTACAATAGCGTGCCGCCGCCTATGGATGATTTTCAGTTGGCTAAGCAAAAGGCTCAGGAGATTGCTGCTCGTCTGTTAAATAGTGCCGAAGCTAAAAAGCCTAGAGTTGATAATAATGGTTCTGGTGCTGGCGCCGGTGGATTTGATTCATATGAACGTAAGGGTATACTTGTCTTTTTACTGTCATTGATTTTGTGTTTGCCTAGTTTGTGTGTTTTGTAAGAAGATTTTTGCAGTGACAGATATTTTCTCTTACTGAAATAGAAAATGAATTCAGTTTTCTACTGCTCATTGTACTGTTATCATACGTTCTTACTACGGTTGTGATTAGTTAGCAAGGTAGTAGGGTTTTAGATTTAACCTCTTTGTTTAAGTGTATATTTCAATATGATTATTGATTATCAACTCTGTTATCGCTAGAGAAAATACACAGGGAGGAAATGTTTTTCTTACTGAAATTATTTTTCATTGAAAATATATAGGGGGAAAAGTAGTTTAGTGACTTTATTACAATAAAATAAAAATTGAGTGACCATCCATGAAATTACTGTTTTGCTCATTGTACTATTATCATTTCTCACTTTATACCAAACCAAACACCTGGACAACTAGTTTTCTGTGAAGCCAAACTTGACCCGTTTGGCCATAGATTTTGCCAAAATAAATTTGGGTTTTATTTGACAAACACATGTTTGGCCATAAATTTTGCTTACATTTTGGCAAAACCGCAAATCCCAAAACCAGCTCAATAGATGATTTTGGGCCAAAATATTACTATTAAATTTTTTAAATTTGCCCCAAACTTTTGTATTTTATGAAAGAGCCCACTATTTATTATTTTGTAACAACGTTGCTTAGTCTTCCCGGTCATCTGATAGTGTATCATGTAGTTCATTATAAAAATGATAATTTTGTACCAAATTTATTCATGTTCAAGACTATGGTTTGCAATAATATAATGAATGTTATTGATAATGGTACTGTTGGTTATTTGTGATAGTTTTTAGAACTTGTGGGTATAAGTCATGTTTATGTTTTTCCAAAATAAATTTACGAAATATGTTTTGAAAACGGATGTCCAAACACTTTTCATCTTCAACCCTAACTTCACCCAAATCAGATTTTTTAAAACAAATTTGGGAATCTATGATCAAAGGCTAGCTAAGAAAGTTCCAAAGACTTTTGAAGCTTGTGATTTAAGACAAGTCTTAGGAATCTGTGTGGCTATAAATCATCCATTAAGGTTAAATGGAGAATTTTAAAGGTTAGATAGTTTTTAAATATAAAAATCTGTCATTCTTTTCATGGAAAACATATTTGTCCATTCCAAAATATTGTTTATATTAGTTACCACTGATGTGATTTATTTTCTAGGTAGCATGGCTTTTGCTTTAATCTACTGGTTTTAGTGTATAGTTTTTATATGTTTATCGATGTTTAGGTAGTCAGGTCTATTATAAGATCTTGTAGAGTTGTTGGCTGTAAATCATCTAAATGGGGAATTTCAAAGTTAGATTGTTTTTAAATATAAAAACTTGTCATTCTCTTGGGGATAGATTGAAAAGGGAAAAGTATCACATAAATCGGGACATAGGGGTATTTTTCATGGAAAATATATTTGTCCATACCAAAATAGTGTTTAGTTTTCTAGGTAGTATGGCTTTTGTTTTAACCTACTGGTTTTAGTGTATACTTTTATATGCTTAATGATGATCATGTTGATAGAGTGTCAGGTCTATAATAAGATCTTGTAGAGTTGTTAGACGTTTTGTGTTTTCTTGCGAGTGCAGACAAGCCGATTGTTACCCCTTCGGTGACAAGTTCATATGGTTATCCGGGACAAAGCAAGAAGATTGAAATACCAAATGGCAGAGTTGGCGTAATTATAGGCAAAGGTGGGGAGACTATCAAGTATCTTCAACTCCAGTCTGGAGCCAAGATTCAGGTTACTAGAGACATGGATGCTGATCCGAATTCTCCAAATAGAGCCGTTGAACTCATGGGCACTCCAGATCAAATAGCTAAAGCTGAGCAATTAATTACTGAGGTTCTTTCTGAGGTAGTACTAATCTGTCTTACTATACAGTGTGAAGTCTAGTAATTCTTTTTGTTGAATCATATCAATTTTGCTCATGCTTTCGACTATTATATATTCCGTCCTCGGCATGTTACTTATGCATTATGTATTTGAAATAGGCTGATTCAGGTGGTTCTGGTCTAGTTAACCGGAGGTTACCTGGACAGCAATCGGGAGGAGAACAATTTTCGATGAAAGTCCCTAACAACAAGGTAAGTTTTAGTGCTGTAGTTCGTTCATCTTGCGGTCAGCTTTCTACTACTTGTCTCATGTCTATTTATATGTATTTTAGGTTGGTCTTGTTATTGGTAAAGGAGGTGAAACCATAAAAAATATGCAAGCAAGAACTGGAGCTCGTATTCAGGTAACTTTTAATAGCTTTCCCAAAATAGATCTGCAGTTTTTGGTGGCAATAGTGTTTTTTGTTGTATGAAGAATTCCAGTCCCTTTGCTTTCTAAAAAAAGCAATTATTTGTCGAGATTTAAGTTTAGCTTTCTTACCTTTCCTACCTTGCCACAGGTGATTCCTTTGCACTTGCCTCCTGGTGATACGTCACAAGAGAGGACCGTACAAATTGATGGGTCAAGTGAACAGATTGAGGCTGCAAAGCAGCTGGTGTATGAAGTGATTAGTGAGGTATGTGTAATTGGATTAATATTCTTCAGTTTCTATTCTTTCCACTTATTATTGTGAGAGCATCGAGATGATACATAACCTCTTTTTGAATGTTAGAAGTATTTATGTTTGTATATTATTTGGTGGCATATATCTGTAGTTTGTTAATGTGTATGTGGATTTTGCATTGTGGAAGACACTGCACTTGATTTCTTTAGTCTTCTAAGAGCTGCTTTTGTAGTTCTCTTGATCCGGAGTTCTAAAATTCTTCTATCAGCATCTTGAAAAGGCAATATGGTATTAATTTTTTCAGCAGTGGTGGATTTCCTGACACATCAAAATTACAGATTGCGTTTGTTGCTAGAGCATCATGAATAACCAATTGAGTGATCCTAAATCCGAATTTATCTGGATGGTCATTATTTTTGTCCAAAAGTTTCATGTATGTATATTGCTGTTAATTACCTATCCGTCCTTGTCTCGCTGGAAATTCATAGTGTTTGCAGATATCATTTTGCCAATCCTCTTTTTGGACTACAGCTTCAGTTATTGGGAATTGTAGTTCGTTTCCAATGATCCCTGGATGAAGGAGATTGGCTCTTGCTGTGCTTCATTTTTGGAAGGAAGTACTCTTATTCCTAACTGGACATGTGCTTTCTAGTTGCAAATAGGTCCTTGAGAGTATGTTACTCCACCCTGAAATATAACTCCATTACATTATGGATGAATAGTTTGTTATCCACAGAATATATCTGTAGTGTGACAGAGCACCTATCTGTCTACATTTTTTCCCATTGGTTTATTCTAATTAGTTGGATGTTGCTGGAGCAAGAGAATGAGTTTCTATCCGAAGGCAATATCAGGTTTAAGATGACATATTGAAAACTATAGTCTTGCCTCAATGTCTATTGAATTATATCTCGCTGGACTTTAGATATTTGGCTTTTTTTGAGGCGCAGGTTTTGGAGAAGTCTTTTCCTTGAAGGTAACGAAATCTGTAAAAATTTCCCTAATATTGAGCGTCTATTCTAATCTCAGATGTGTAGCAACTCTCGGTCTGAATTCTTAGTTAATATCAGGGCACAACATTTAACTATGCTGGTTAATTTTGTATCTGATCACTGATATTATTATTGGAAAATTTGTAGGCTTAGTATTTATCGGACAATGGTGACACCAACATGAAACTATTTAGTGTTGGTGTTCCCTCAGCATTGTTCTGGTATGGTCTCCAACCTGATTATTGATAACTTTAGTCATATTCTGGAGTAAATGAGAGCCTGCTTTTGCTAGGATGCAAGGGATTAGACTAAGATATGTTGAGATTATCATTTTATCTTTTGAGTGTCTAACTTGAGATATTTTATGAATTTACCACATAGAAGTGTTGCAAGAAACAGTATTTGGTGTTATTATCTACTGTTTATGTTGGTATTCAGCCAGAGGACAACTTTATTGTGCCTTTAGATTTCTAGTGCTTTGTTTGGTTTCTTTTGAAGAAAAATCCATCTATTGTGTCCTTATTATTCATTAGCCGCTAGTATCTGATTTTGTTTGTTATCTCCATAAACCTTTGGCTAATTATTGGCTATGAAGTTCAAACTCTCTGAGATTAGGAGTGCTGAAAGGACTATTAGTATATTAGATCGTGTGTTCCTTGATTGCTAGCAGTACTATTAGATTCTGCTTTGTTGTCTCAGTAAGACATGTCTTATTGTTGAAAGCTGAGTGAACTGTTGCCCTACATGTATGATGTATCATGTAGGGGTCTGTTTCCTGACGATTTTACGAAATGACATGAATTGTCACTCCTTGTGGCTTTTTTTGTTTGTTTTTCGTGTACACTTTTTTCACCTTTCTGTGTATATATGTGAACTCAATGCAAGGAATAAATGTGAACTCAATGCAAGGAGTGAGTTCGTCTTGGAAATGCCAGATTTGGTGCCGAAAACACATTTATTCTTGATATTGTAGTTCATGGCTTGTCTAATTTGTGTATCATTTCGAGGACTTAGTTATTAAAATGCAGTTGGTATATAAATTTGGATACTCCTTATCAATATAATATATAATTTGAATACTCTGCTGATGACACAATGAACAGACTCATCTTTTACTATTGGCAAGTCACCTAGGCTTTTAATGCTATCTTCAAAAGTAGTGGTATCTTGCCATCTTAAGAGTTATTTTGCCTACATATAGAATGTGTATACATTTTTCTCTCTGCTTTGGTATCCTTCACTTCAAATAGGGTGATGATGGGCATCTGCCAGGAGTTTGTACCTCCCAACCAGTAAGTCTACATCTGTCTTGATGCATACATAATATCAATTGTTAATTGTTTGTGGCATTTGCTACTGTTTTATCTGCTATGTTTATGCTACCCGGCTGTGAGTTACCTTCTTACGTTAGTATGTGAATCATCTTTGTATGCCTAGATCAATCATTCTTTAATTTAGACAGTAATTCTTGTGCAGAATCGTGCTAGGAATCCAGGAATGGGCGGAGGATATCAACAAGGTTATCAGGCCCGGCCTCCTACAAGCTGGGCCCCTCCTGGTGCCCCAATGCAGCAACCTGGCTATGGATATGTTCAGCCTGGCGCATACCCTGGTCCATCCCCCCAATATAACGCGTCTCAACAACCTTACCCTGGCTACCCTCCTCAACCTGCCTCTGCTGGATATGCCTCTGGCTGGGATCAGACTTCTGCCCAAAATCAACAATCTCAGGGAGGTGGTTATGATTACTACAACCAGCAGGCCCCACCACAGCAGCAACAAACTCCTGGTGGCACAGCTGCTTCAACCGATAATAGTGCCTACGGTTACAACCAGCAATCGGCCTCGGGTTACAGCCAAGGACAAGGTTATTCCCAAGATGGCTATGGTGGATATAATGCACCTGCACCTCAATCTGGTTATCAGGGCACTGGTTATGAGCAGCAACAAGGTTATAGCTCTGCGGCTGGTTATGGGAATGCCTCAAACCCAACATCAGATGGCCAGAATTCTTCATATGGTGCACAAGGCGATGGCAGTCAAGCACCTCCACCAGTTCAGTCATCAGCCACGGGTCAACAAGGTAGTTACCCATCTCAGGGCTCTACTCAGGCAGGCTATGGGATGCCACCAACTTCTCAAGGTGGGTATGGGACACCACCACCTGCAGGCTATGCTGCGAGCTATGGGGCCCCACAGGCTCAAAAGCCTTCTAGCCAGCCAGCTTATGGTCAGCCACAGCAGTCTCCTAGCGCACAAGGAGGTTATCCCCAGCCTCCCCCAGCACAGCCTGGGTATCCACAGCAGCCAGCTGCTCAATCAGGTTATGCTCAGCCTGATTCTGGCACTCAGCGACCTCCTGCTTCTGGCTATGGTGCTCCAACAGCTCAGCCTGGTTATGGTGCCCCACCTTATGGGGCTCCACCTAGTTATGGCCAACAGCAGCCACCACCTTACAACAGTGCCTATGCTGGTGGTTACGCCCAGCCTCCTGTGTATGCTTCTGATGGCACAACTCCAGCGTCCCAGTCTGTTCCGCCTAGTGGTGGGGTTGCAAAAGCATCACCTCAAAGTTAATGTGAGTCAACTTTGTGAGGTTGTGTGGATCTGTTAAAAGTTATTTCATATTTTTGTTGCTTAGGTGTCTTTAGGTCTTGTAGTGTATCAAGGCACTGTTTTAAACCTTTGCTTTTGACCCGAATATCTGAGCTGCATATTGTTTTCCTTGTTATATTTGCAATTGGCTGGATATTTTTTCAATTAAAGTTCGTAGTGGTTGGAGTTTATGTGTGCGCATATTATTCAAGGCTCTTTTAACATGCTTGAATATCTTTTAACGAGTACCAGCACATACGTCAAAAGCTTGACATACGGTACATATATATAGTTCACTATTTTGATACTTTTTACAGCTCCAATGACTAACTCGAGATGACAAGTGAAGTGTCTAGCCATTTTCTAAGTTACTGAGTATGAAGATCGAGTGTTTATGTTTCAATAGGTTCTCTTATTCAAGGAAAGACATGCTATTTTATAAGTTCCCGATTTGCAGCAACATACATTGAACATTTTAATAGTTTTGGATATACTTACAGATTCAAATTATTAGAGGCGTTTTGATAAAAATGTACAAGTATTTTCAAACGAAGTATCGAAGTGTTGGTTTAAGCTTCTGTTAAAACAAGAAATGAGACAAGAAGTTCTTTTCTTTTTCTTTTTTCTTTAAGAGGCAGCTCGATGGTGTTGGTGGCCTAAAGCTAAACTATATGTGGTGTTCAATTTCTGAACTTTGAAATTATTTCCTCCAAAAATTTGGCAGAAGATTCCATCGACATTCTAGATTATTTAATTTATTTTATTAAATACAACGCATCATCAATGAGTTAAGCCATTCATCTGCTGTAAATGGACGAGGTCATATGGCCATGCGTGATCTACTACTGGGTTAGCGCCAGTAAAATCTAAAAGAAAATGGAATTAATGGATATATGTTCATCTCAAAAACTTTTTTTTGTATGAATTATTCTTGCTTAATTAGCCAAAAAATGCTATTTACATGGTATTTTCCAACACAACTTTCGTGAGGTAGATCTTTTTTAGAGTTTGACAACATATTTATTTTCTGTTTATTTTTGCTCTAACAATCACTGCTAAAAACTCTTGATTTCTATGTTAAGAATCTTCGATTTCTCGGCCGAAATCTGCTGCTCAATCTTTCGTGATGGAATTTTTTTGTAAAAATTACGCGGGACACCCTATTTGGTCGCCCCCATTTAACCTATACCCACTTTTTTTTTAAAATTTTTTTAACTTGTACCCACTTTTTAAATAATTTCAGTTCCCTTTTCCCTCGCTGAGCTGAAGTTCGCCAGTTATAAAGACATAACTTCAGCATACGGGGCTGAAGTTCCCCAGTTACAAAGACAAAACTTCAGCTCTAGAGCTGAAGTTCCCAAGTTATAAAGACAACAACTTCAGCATACGGGGCTGAAGTTCCCTAGTTTACAAAGACAAAACTTCAGCTCTAGAGCTCCATTTACAAAAGGCAAAACTTCAGCTCTAGAGCTGAAACTGGGGAACTTCAGCCCGTATGCTGAAGTTTTAGTCTTTATAACTGGGGAACTTCATCCCCGTATGCTGAAGTTCCCCATTTACAAAGACAAAAACTTCAGCTCTAAAGCTGAAGTTACCCATTTACTAGAGCTGAAGAGAGCTGAAGTTCGCAAGTTACTTCAGACCCGTCTACTAGAATGCTGAAGTTTTGCGTGATTGTCTTTTTTACTTCAGCCCCGTGCTGAAGTTATGCACAAAAGCGGATACGGATGGAATTTTTTTACAAAGCGGGTATAAATTAAAACGTGACATAAAAAATAAGTACGAATGCAAAAGCCCCGATTTTTTTGGGTGCCAACTATGGCCAATGGGGAATGAGAGTGTCAAAAGTTCAGAAAAAAATATGGATATATCCATTATTTTTATAATGATTAAGATCTTAGGTTTTAACTAATTAAATCTAGACCATTAATGTTCAAATAGACACATGTCACCCGTCCAAATAAGAATTTGGGGAAATGGAGAAAACATGAATGAAGAGGAGTGTCATCGATAACCACGTATATTTTTTTTCAACGCTAGTACACAAGGATGCTTTGTGCTGGTTTCAGTAATTCATCAATTTTTAGGGTTCTGCTTATTTGTTATGACCCAAAATCCCCTCCTTAGGAGTCGTGATGACTTCTAGACTCTAAAATTTGTAAGTTTAACACTTATTGAATTAATAATCGATTTTGACCAATTAACTATTAAACATGAAACATAAATTTCTATATAAAGCCAACTAATCCAAGGTAGATACATAACATTCCAAAACCGGTAGTCCAAGTGATAGGCTCTACTGAGTTCACTAGAAAACCTCTAAATATAACTATGCCGGAATAGAAATAAATCATACAAAGTAAAATTTTAGAAGGTGACTCCAAGGCTTGCGAACCCGACGACAGGTGTACCTTAAAGTCTCCACAATGCTCGATTAGCTATCTAATGATCAACATGCTCCGAGATACCACCACAATGGTACCCAATAAGTATCAAGACTAACCTCGGTGGAGTAGTGACGATGAACAATCAAGACATCTATGCAAGTATGATTATAAAACTAATATGAAACAATGTAAAGCTAAACATGGTAAGAATAATGTTACAACACTTGCATTAAGAACTAGAAATAAAAATTAACAACAAGGAGCCAACATGTAAATACATTGTGAGGTAAGCAGAACAACATGTAAATACGCTATGAGACAACATGTAAAACAAGTAATATCGCAATAAAACAACCGCTTTCACACAAGGTTTATAAAAGAGTTTCCCTGAGATACCACACCTCATAACCACAATTTACGAGTCCCAAATCACGAAACCTAATCACTTGACATCTTGTTCCCATATTACAAATCACAACTGCACGGGCAACTCACGTGCCAATACCATCAATACTTCATATCTGCACGGACAACTCACGTTCTAAGAGAGTGATAATATCTCATATTGGACGGACAACTCACGTGCTAGTAGTAACAGTATCTCATAACCGCACAGACAACTCATGCCAATAGTAACAAGATCTCATATCCGTATGGACAACTCACGTGCCAATAGTACAACTCTCATGCAGAAGGCATGTATACAAGAATACATGTAAATGGTCATCAACCATCAAAGTTCATATTCCTAGACTAACATAAGTGACAGTTTCCGTGTATGCTTGTGCAAGTGGACTATCACAATTAGAGTCAATCAAGTAAGATCAGTCAACAAATGGCACATAGGAAACAACACAACAAAACCGTATTATGCATGAATCACACAAAGTAGGCACACCACTACACAAATATCATCAATAACAATGCCCCAGGCCATCACAAGTCATCACAAATCATCCCCGACATAGCCCCATTGTCTCTCTGCGTGCGCAACAATAAAGTAAATGCTCGCCTTGTCTCGCCACACACGCATAATAATATTTTCACCTTGTCTCGTCACATGCACGAACTCACATATATAGCCTGCCTTGTCACGCCGCATGTGCAATATCAATAATAACAATAACACGGACAACTCATGTACAAACACCCCGACAATCCTCTCAGCAATATCACGTGTGCCAAAACATAACAACACAATATAACAACTTGCACCACATGTGCCCATATGCCACAACATTATCTCAAAATAATTTCAATACCACAATGACACATAGACCTCGACTCAACAATACTGAGTACAACAACAACAACGATAACACGAGAATATGACGAGTAAATCAACACAAAAATTACTAAACACAAAGAATAGAAGATCGAGCTCATAATGAAAGATATAACAAGTAATAATGGTTTCAAATAAGAAAAACTCAACTATGAGAGAGATAGTGGGTAAGAACGATATCAAATAAAAGTAACTCAACAATAGGAGAGTTAATATGTAACAATGACTTCAAATAAGAATAACTCAACAATAAGAGAGATAACATGTGACAATGATCCCAAATAAGTACAACTCAACGATAAGAGATAACATGGAACAATGACTTCAAATAAGGATAAGTCAACATTGGAAGAGATAATAATAACTTTAATTAAGAATAATCAATTACAGAAGAGATAACACGGTGATAAAAGAGGTAACAACTTCAATTTAGGCATATAAGAGTACATTTGACAATAAAGGGTAGAACATGAACCAATCAACTTTAAATAAGACACGTAAGGGTAAATTTAGCAATGGAAATTTAACATGATAAGACAACTATATTTTTAATGTACATAAGAACCTAAGAGTCTAAACCGATCAAATTCTCACATATAACCGTGTGCACACTCGTCACCTCGTGTGCACGTCTTTCACGTTGTTCAAATAGTACAAACAAACCAGTCCCTATGGGATAGTTTCCCCCACACAACGTTAGGCAAGATACTTACCTCAAAAGCCCTCGATCAATACTCTAAAATAACTTTCCCTTTAAAATTCACCTCCGCTCAACATAAATCTAATAAAAATCGACTTAATAACATCAAATTATGCAAGAGAAATTAATTCCAATAATTAATGCTATGATATTTATGCAATTTCTTAAAAGTCAACAAAAGTCAACTCCAGGCCGGCCTGGTCAAAACCCGGGTCCAAGGGTAGATTCCGACTATCCATAACCCCACGAGTCCATATACGTATTTTTTTCAAAATCCGAGTCCAAATCAACTCTCAAAACTCAAATTTTTATTTTTTCAAAACATAGTCAAAGTTTCTCAAAATTTCACTTTGATTCTCATAATTCTGATGTTAAAACTAACATATAATCATGTAAAATAGTTGAAAATTGAACAGAATCACTTACCCAATGATTCTAAATGAAATTCCTTCTTCAAAATTGCCTCTTACCGAGTCTGGGTTCCAAAATATGAAAAATGAGACCAAAATCCCGTCCATAAGCTCTTATGTCCAGTCGCAAGTGCTACAAATGCTTGGGATTCGCATTTTCAAACCTCGCAAATGCGAGAATATTATATCAAAAGAGAAACACCTCATATCCCTGTTACAGTCGCAAATGCGACAGTATGTTTGCAAATGCGAACCATAGGCACCTCGCAAAGCGACTTGTCTGATCGCAAAAGCGAAAAAGCTTGCCCAACCCAACTATCGCAATTGCGAACACTTGGTTCGCAAATGCGAACCTAGAAGACTTAGCCTATTATCGTAAATGCCATCCATATCTCGCAAATACGAGACCTGAGGCATCTAATCAACACCAACAAATTTCGGAACTCTTCCAAACATTCCAAAACGCGTCTGAAACTCACCTGAGCCCTCAAGGCTCCCAACCAAACATCAATACAAGTCTAAAAACATAACACGAACTCATTCGCGTGATCAAATCGTCAAAATAACATCTGAAACCATGAATCTAAAACACATGAAATCAACATGAAACTCAAGAACTTCTAATAATGCAACCGCGCGTCCGATTCCTATCAAATCAACTAGGAATATTGCCAAAATTTGCGGACAAGTTCAAAATGACAAAATGGACATATTCCAAGTTCCGAAATAGAAATTCAAACACGATAGCTATGAATTCAACCTATGGTCAAACTTATCAAAATTCTAAGCCTTTATTTAGCCAACTTCCGGCAAATCAACACAAGTCAACTTACGGACCTCCGAATTCGATTTGGGGCATACTCCCAAGTCTAAAATCGCGATACAAACTTGTCGGAGCCATCAAAATAACGCTACGGGATCATTTACACAAAAGTCAAACCTCAGACAACATTTTCAATTAAGCTTCTAAAGTGAGGATCACTCATTCAAATTCATTCCGAAACATCCGAAAATCAAATCCGACCATGCAACAAGTCACAGTTCACAATATGAGGCCATCAAGACCTTGAATCACTGAACGGAACCTTAAAGCTCAAAATGACCGGTCGGGTCGTTACATTATTCTTTCTTGCAAGGTCCATTGTTGTTATAAAATATGTGCTGTTCTTTTCAGAATTTCTTCTGTCACTGTGGTATCCTTCAGTCGATCTACGTCGATGTATGTCACTATTCTTTACTTTTTTCATTGCTTTGTTGCTCTTACATGTTCTCTTTCTCTTTCTATGTCAGAAATATTAGAAGGTAGCTGATGTGATTATGCTAGAAAAATCTCTTAGATAGAGTAAATTATGGATTTAAGGCAGCTCAAACTGGGAGATATAGTCAAGTATTTTCTTTGGCTTTTGTATTTGTTGAATGAAAAATATGAATAACTGTCGCTGATTTTTCTTCCTTATTTTTTATGCTTCCTTATCCGTTATCATAGTCCTTGAACCCAAAGTAATAGTAAAAATAAGAAGAGAAATAATAATTTGGTAAGATTAATTTTTGCACTTTCTGTATAATTTTTCTATTCATTTTGATGGTCAGTATTTTGGCATCCGATATATGTATTTTCTGGTTTTAATTCTGTTTCCGTCTGGAGTTGAAATTTTGTTAACTTTTCCCTTTTCTATCATCTTAAATTTTGTATAAAGCTGGATGGAATAAGGGCTTATTGGAAGCTATTAGCAATGTCGATCCGACAATTTTTGAGGTCGTGCATACCCCATGCATCCAATTTACATCTTACAACTTCACCTCATTTCCAGACATTCTTGAGATAATGAAGGTATGTCTCGATTATGAAATTTTTGTTGGAAAAATTCGATGATTATGGAAAATATAACGTTTAGTTTGAGGCGTGTCAAAAACATTGTTCTTAAGGATATTTCGCCCACATCAAGAAGAATATGATTAGGCGTATTCCTTAGGATTCAACAAGCTCTTCTAATATTACTAGGAGCGGAAACAACAAAGATTTATGAGAAGAAAACCCAGCACAAAAGAAAAGGAAAGAAAAGTTTTAACTTTTTTTACTCTTCTTAGAAGATGAAAACACAGAAATATATATAGTCCAAAAACAAATGGACTATCTTTCAGATAACGTCCAGGCCATAATGGCTTTTTCAAAATGGAATGACTGTTAAAAATGTTTTCATCAGAGAATTAAAATATTTTGAAACATCAATAAAAAAACTAAATAGTCAATTTACTACTGACTGAATAACGTCCAAAAAACCATTACGGTTTTAATAACAAAATGTAAAACCATTAAAACCAGTTTTATTATTTCAAGATTGTATTGTACAATCTGTTACAAATAATAAGAGTAATTTGTATAATAAAGAGCAATTAATATTATATCAAGAAATGAACATAGACATTAATTTGAATATTTCTTTTTGAGATATTAAAAACATTATATTTACTATCAATCCCCCATATATCTCAAAAAGAATATTAAAAAAAATAATAAAGTATTTTGCTGGGTTTTATAAATGAGCATAATGCGTCGAATCTGGTGTCTCTTGGACTATGAACCAGACCTAGATAAAATAAGATTAAACTTAAAGAACAATTGATGAAGTTTAAAACTTCTATGATCCAATTTTTTTTTGTAAGTTTAGTGTCTTATCTATCACATTATACCTACACACACTTTGTTGTTTGTCGCGGTTTTGCGCTAATAGGTCATGCTCACGCCTGATTTTCATGAGTGCTCTAGAAACTTTTTGCCATAAATTTCATAGGAGCAGTCCCACTCCACACTCATATAGATCCATCCATGTGTATTCTGCAGCGCAATACACCACCTATAAAAGGCTATGGATTATTGGATTAAGAATTTAATAACTCAGCCTCTCATTCCTTGCAGTCTTGCACTATATACACACACCATAAGAAGGGACATAATTTAATAGTGCACATTTGATCAACTAATGACTTGTTATTACCCATTACGAACCTACTTCATGGGATCTCCAATCACATAGGTGGAGTTACCATCATAGTTGATATAACTCAAATTGGCAAAAGTCCCATTCTCCTTGATGTTTCAGATATTAATTATCTTCCCAAAGGTTGTCAGTGGATCGGCCGAATTCACTTCTGACTTCATTATGTCTCAATCGGGTATGTCTACTCTTCCCATTCAAGAATTTATTTTTCGCAATGGCTATTGCATCTTGGCAATCACAATGCATCGATACAGAAGGTGTAGGTTTAATTCCTAGTGGAATACTTGCCAAAAGGTTCTTTAACCACTCAGCCTCATTGTCAGCCAATTCCAATGGCACAAACTCAGATTCCATGGTAGATCTAGCTATTACTGTTTGTTTAACTGATTTTCATGCCACAACACCCCCACTGAGGGTGAACACATAACCACTAGTGAATTTTTTCTGAATCAGAGATCCAGTTAACATCACTGTATCCTTCTAGTACAGTGGAAAATTCACTATATTTAATACCATAGTTCATGTACCTCTCAAATATTTCATTACTTTTACTAATGCATTCCAATGATCATGACTCGGGTTATGAGTATATCTACTCAATCTACACACAACATATGTAATATCAGGTCTAGTGAAATTCATCAAATGCATTAGACTACCAATAACTTGAGCATATTTATTTTGATCTACATCATCTTCCTTATTCTTTTTTAATTGACTACTAGCATCATAAGGAGTGCTTACAGGTACCACATCAAAATTATCAATTTTTTTAAGAATTCTTTCAACACAATGTTTTTGAGTCAACATCAAACTATTGCCATCTCTTATAATTTTCATGCCTAAAATAACACTAGCTTCTCCCATGTCTTTCATCTCAAAATTAGAAGACAAGAAAAATTTCGTTTTATGTACCAAATCAAGGCTAGAACTAAAAATAAGCATGTCATCCACGTAAAGGCAAATAATAACACATATACCATCTACACATTTTGTATAAACACATTTATCTACTTCAATTGATGAAAAACCATCATTAATCAGTACTTGATCAAATTTTTCATGCCACTGTTTAGGTGCTTGCGGTTAAAATTATCTTCACCAAAAACCTCAATTTTTGAAACATTAGAAAAATATTTGGCGTAGGTAATTGGTGAGGGAACAACAACAAAAACAATTGGTGCAACAGGTGTAGTAGCATCAACAACAACATTAGCAACGTTATTCTCCATAATAACTACGTGTAATATCCTTAAGATTGTTGAAAAAATTCGATGATTATGGAGAATATAAGGTTTAGCTTGAGGCGTGTCAAAGACACTGTCCTTAAGGATATTTCGCCCACACCGAGAAGAATATGATTAGGTGTATCCCGATAATTCAACAAGCTCTTCTAGTATTACTAGGAGTAGAAACAACAAAGATTTATAAGAAAAAATCCAGCACAAAAGAAAAAGGAAGAAAAGTTTTAACTTTTTTCACTCTTCTTAGAAGATGAAAACACAGAAATATATATAGTACAAAAACAAATGGACTATCTTTCAGATAACGTCCGAACCATAATGGCTTTTTCAAAATGGAATGACTGTTATAAACGTTTTCATTAGAGAATTAAAATGTTTTAAAACATCAATACAAAAAGTCATTAAGGCTTTAATAACAAAACATAAAACTATTAAAATCAGTTTTATTATTTCAAGATTGTAATGTACAATCTGTTACAAATAATAAAAGTAATTTGTATAATAAAGAGCAATTAATATTATATCAAGGAATGAACATAGACATTAATTTGAATATTTTTTTTTTGAGATTTTAAAAATATTAATTTTTTTTTGTGCTCGAAGTTCTTTCTTCCTAGCGTTAGCTTGAGAAAATGAAAAACATAGCTGATATACTACACGCGGAAAAAATATTATCATGCTTGTTCCTATTTTGTTTTCATAATTTTATAAATACGACAGTTCCAAACGCACTTGATCCTCGCGTCATATGTTATAGTATTTTCTTGTATGATTATCTGACTAATACTAAGTGAAATTCATATTGCTAAAAATTGGTCTTAATTAATATTCGAGATAACGATAGGAGACACGTAAGTGCTGGTTCTTTCATAGTTATGTTTTTTACTTTCCATTGATTCGAACCTTTATCGATGTTCTAGACAAACAAATCTACTTTTATCGAAGCATTGGTTGGGTTTTTAGCTCAAGAATCAGCTCTTCGAGATCGACGAAATTTCTAAAGAAGTTGACTATTACTGATTTTACATAAGTCAGTTATTGCTTATTGTGTTCTCGTGCACCGGTTTCTAAACTGATTTATTTTCTGAACCACCAAGAAATGTCACATCATGCATCATAGCTAGAGCTCAAGTTATTTATTTCAGTCCGAGGAACAGTTTGTTTTGGTGAATATGAAGTAAATAAAACCTGCAGTCTCTACTTATCAACCAAAAAAACCTCTAATCTTTTGTTTTACTTAGTGTAATATTATCTCTTTTATAGTGCTTGTCATAATGTGTTTCTTCTTTATTTTCAGATTTTTTTTATGTTTGATATTTTTGTCAACAACAACAGTTAGTTTCAGAAGGCCTGTGTTGTGCACGTGTTGCATCCATCTAGTACACACACACACACACACACACACACACACACNTATATATATATATATATATATATATATATATGTATATGTATATGTATATGTATATCATCACTTCATTTTGTTTCTGTAACTACGCATTCTGAGATTGCAACAATGTTGTACCTGATGCAACACCAGATTTTTCTCCGAGGAGTTTGCAAGAATCCCTCCAAACTCCACTCTACTGATCCCCACAAGCCCTACACATTAACCCTCCAACTATCAAAATAACTAAAGCAACCACTAGAACCAAGTAATTTCTCGGCCAAAGCTTATTGAAATATTAAAACCATGTCAAATGATGACATGGATTAGTACTATAGATATCAGTAAATGTGAAAAATATTAATTATGTCATGTTTAATATCGTTTACTATAAGCTAATTATGAATAACTTCATAGTTTTAATTAACATTGCTTGCTTGGAATTGATTATATCCGTTTGGGTCGTCAACGTCGTTCTGTTTGTGCAATTGTTGAAGAGGATCACCAATCACTTCCTTTTTTTTCCTTTCTAAAGATAATATTTTATATATTAAATATTAGTTTCTGAAACGCACGTGTATCCATATCAAGTATAATTTAACTCGATTATTGACAATCTTGTTATCTATAAATTGGTGGGTGGGATATTGTGTGCTTGGAACTAAATTATTGAACCAATTAGAGGATGTAATAATTGTGGCTTACCTTTGGTTTAGACTAAATTAAAAGGAAATTAAAATTTTTTGAAGATAATTAATGTTCTTAGCCTAAATAAAAAATGACTTATAATTATTAAGTAGCGGTCTAAAATCAAATAGATATTGGCATTTTCCCCTAAATATATCAAAGGACGTACTAGTAGTTAATTAATGATCATGCAAAATTTTCATGAGAAACAACTTCCCTAATAGAGGTCTAAATTCAAAAAAGATATTGGTGTTTCCCCCTAAATATATCAAATGACTTATTAGTAGTTAATTAAAGATCATGCACAATTTTCATGAGGAACAACTTTTCTAATAAATGAGAAGCACCTTTTTAGATAATAAAGCAAATTGACAACTCAATCACAAGAGAGTATAATATACATACAGTTATGTTAAATTTTGAGTATGCAATAGATAATACATTTTAGGGCTTGCGTTGAAGACTCGTGGATGTGAACTTCATCTCCATGGTCGGATTCATCAATTTCTCCACAATTCCCATTTTCTTAGATAAGCACTTGAATTTCCATCATTTTGCTCTTCAGTTGCTTACCTCAATAACATATTGCTGACAAACACGTAAGCTGTTGATAGCCCGGATGATAAAGCTCGCAACCCTTCTCCTTCGTTCCTACTTTATTTACACAATGATATATTATGAGTTAGCAATCATTTTCGTTAATAAAAATAAAGAAAAACAATGGCAGCAAATGACTTTAACACTCTTCTATCTGCCAAAATCAGGAAGACCATCAAACTCATACAATAAGTGCTAGAAATTTCTTTAGGACCCCTTTACATTTGGTTAGAGCAAAATAATTTCCCAATAAGCTAGCTACTTTATATACCTTCAAATATGTAACCATCCGATAGATTGTTTTGAGTCTTTGCATTTAGTTCGGCAGTTTGAGGTCATGAGTAACTTCGTATATTGTATTATGATTTGCGTGTATCGTCGGCTTTGCTTCTGAGTGGTTCGGAATTTATTTGGAAGGATGATTCTCATTTGAGAAGCTTGAAGTTGAGAGAGTTGATCAAGTTTGACTTTTGACGTATTTGACTTCGGATCAGAGATTTTATGGTTCCGTTAGATCCGGATAGTAATTTTGGACTTGGGCGAATGTCCCAGATTTGCATTTTGATGCTTCTAGAAGGTTTTAGCGCTAATCGGCAAAAATTGGGAATTTGAAGTTTAGGAAAGTTCATAGGTTTGATTGGGAGTTGACTTTGATGATATCGAATTTGGATTGTGGTTCTTGGAGTTGGAATAGGTCAAAATTTAAGGTCATTCCGAGTTGGCTTGGTGTGTTTCATCAAGAGTTTTGGAAATTGAAAGTTCAATAGTTCATTAAACTTGATTTGAGGTATGATTCATGATTTGATATTGTTATGCGTAATTTGAGGCTACGAATAGGTTAGAATTATAATTTGGGACTTGTCGGTATGTGTGGATGGGTCCCAAGGGGCTCAGGCGCATTTTAAATTGATTTCAGACCATTTCGGAGTTGCATGTATTGCTGGTTTTCTGCTGTTATCTGATGCCTTTGGTGTTCTTCGCGATCGCGAAGGTCTATATGCAATCGTGAAGTGTGATTTAGTCCGCTGGTGATTTGTTCTTCGCGGACACAACAATTGGAACGTGTTCGCGGAGGTTTGAATGGTTGTTGTTCGCCTTCGCTCCCGTGTTATCGCGTTTGCGTAGTGTTGGAGCTGGGAATTTGAGGCTTTGTTCATCACCTTCACGAAGGTCTAGCAGTGGTGTTCATCGCGTCGCGTGGGATTTTCCGCGAACGCGTGGTGTTATTTTGAGGCAGTGTAATTTGTGCATCGCGAACACAATGTTTCTTCTGCGTTCGTGAAGGGTACCCCTTTTAAGTGATTATAAAGTACTCTATTTTGTAGGTTTTGGTCATTTTATCACATTTTGAGTTATGTAGCTCGAATTTGGACGAGTTTGAAGGGGAATCCACAACATGGATTGAGGTAAGTACTTTCTGCTCGGATTTGATTATATCTCATGATTCTGTCTTTGATTTTGGCATTTGATTGATGAATCTAAAAGAGAAATTGAGGGTTTTTTGTCTAAACTTTCCTAAAGTAAATAAGTGGGTTTTGAACATCGATTCGTAGTCGGATTTGAGAGAAATTAGTATGGTTGGACTCGTAATTGAATGGGTTGTTAGAATTTGTGATTTTTGTCGGATTTCAGGGTGCGAGCCGGGTTTGACTTTTTGGTTGACTTTGAGTATTTGATTAAATATTCAACCTTTATCATTAGGTTTTCTTCCTATGGTATTATTCGATGATTTTGAGTTGCTTTTGTCTAGTTTCGAGCCGTTCGAAGGTCGGTTTGTGTGGGATGACACTTCTAGTGTATCAATTTAGCTTGGTTGAGGTAAGTGTCTTCCCTAGCTTTAATAAAAGGAATTTTTCCTATTAAATGATATTGTTTACTACATGTGGGAGCGATTCATATACGAGGTGACAAACATATATGCATGTACTAGGGTTATCCATGCTCGGAGGGGGAAATTATATGCTTTTTTTGTGCTTTGATGAACCCGTGGTTCTTTGACTTATGCTTTATTTAATTCTATGACTAATAAACTCAATTTCTTATATCAGAAATCATGTTAGAACATATGACATCTTAAAAAGGATATAATATGTTATTTTTTGGACTGTTTTCATACTTAATTGATCGTAGTATCATGAACACCCATTTATACCTGTTATTATTTTGCTGCCGGAGTTTCTTTATCTGTAATATGTGTAAGTATTGGGGCCTTAGAGATATGTTTGGCACGAGGGTTATTTCCATGCGGTTGATATGGTGTTGGCACGATGTGTAATTCCGTGCGGTTTGAAATGAGAATGGTTTGTTTGTTAGTATCGTACAAAAGGAAAGGCAGTTTGATTTCTGTTACGATTACTCAACTTACATGACCTTTTGCTTTGGTTCTACTATTGTTGGCTATTTTGTATGATACTTTCCGTTTGAATTTCTTGCATAGTTACTTCTGTGATTTCCCTTTGGCTTGTTACGGTTATAGCTATGTCCTTACCTTGTCTATTACTGTTACACCTGCGCTTTTACTTAATTTACTTCTACCACATGTCCTCCTTGAATTCATACCTTTGCTTGTATTAGCCCATACATGTTACATACCTCTAATTGTTACATGATCTACTTGTTATATGCCTAAACCTGCTACATGCCTTCAGTTACGACATGCCTTTATTTACTACATGTCTTCACTTACCATATGCTTCTACTTACCATATACTTTTACTTGTTAAATTCCTTCACTTGCTGTATGCTTCTACGTGCCACATGATTTCCTTTATATTGAATGCCTTCGTTTGATCCTTGTTCTTACTTGAAAAACATCTTTACTCGTTTCGTGTTCTACTTTCCTTTGCTTAACCGGATTGGGTGATTTTTAGATTGATAATGTGATATACCTTGTGGAAGCCTAGTCATTACATATGGTGGACTAGTATTGACGTTGGACCGCTCATTCTACTCTATTGAGTTGTATTACCTAGTCAGATATTGCGTGTTCGTTTTCTTAGTGTTGTGCTGTGAACTTTTCTCGCGTTTGGTTGTTGTGATTTCATATGATATTGTTGATATTGTGGAACGGATTTCATGCCACAACGGTATTGACATGAATAAATAAGGATGGAATATATGTATATGGGGGATTGGGTTGCACGCTGCAACAAATATTGGTATTGTTGTTGTACGCTGCAACGGTATTAATATGATATATGTGTCACGACAAAATATTACTAGTCGTGATGGCACCTAAGTCAAATGCTAGGTAAGCCAAATAATAGTAAACACAATTTAATGATAGAGATAAGAGTCAAAGTGAAATATTGAACTCTATATAATTTTCCAAGGACTGATAGTACAAGTCATGGGCTACGAAGACTTTAGATTACAAAGCTGGTATGGAATAATATTTACAACATATATTTGAAATATACATAAACATAACTCAAATCTAAACTACCAAGAACAGTGGTATCCATGTCTAGAATTCAGGTACGTCTCCAACATCGGCTTCCGCCATAATCAGCAGCATAAACTCCAATATCTGCAGGCAAGATGCAGAAGTGTAGTATGAGTACAACCGATCCATGTACTCAATAAGTATCCTAACTAACCTCGGCGAGGTAATAGAAGCAAGAACTATAAATGATACTCGCTGATCACATGTGCAGTTCATAATATCAATATATATATATTGATATATATATGATCAAATGAGGGAAATCACAGGTAAAAACCACCTTGGTACTCACAATTCTTTGTTTTAGAGAGTTCTACTTAGTCAGCAATCCAGCATATAAGGAAGATATGCAAGTAAATCAGGTAAACAGTCAAGGAAATTGTAAGTAAGGATGAAATGCAATAAGCAAATATTAGTCCATTGCGGAACACACCTGAACCAAATAGTCAATAAGGACTGTTAACTCGATCCAAATAACAATAACCAGCTCTCCCAGAGCTCACATCAACCAGAAACCCGTCGATTTCTCACAATCCGCGTGTACACCATCAAGAGAGAAACATGAGAGGGTCACCCTAGGGGGATGGATCCTTATCCACACTCAAGCACAACCAATTCAATGTGCTACCATTCGACGTTGTAACAAACTCAATATCATAATCCGCTCGACGTGGTCACAAGCTCAATAGAACAGATCCGCTCGATGTGGTCACATGCTATATCACAATCCTCGCATTTCTCGCACATGGTCTCTAACCCCACACATGGACTCACAACAATGTTACAAATATGAGAAACATTATAGCTTAAAGCTTAACGGTGAATTCTAGGCATACCAAAGCCTAAGCACTACCCCGAGCACGGATAAATACCCTGGTGCTCGCATATGGGCTCTAACCCCACGCATATACGCACCCATATCACGTATCTGTCACAAATAATTCAGGCAACTAGTGCCTCAACCAAGTTCAGATAAGATACTTACCTCAAATAAGCCGAAACAAATACCGAGCAAGCCAAACAAAATTCTAGAAAATGCCATTCTGCACGTATCAACCTCCGAACAACTCGAAACTAGCCAAAAGCAACTCAAAAACATCAAATAATGCCATAGGAGAAAAACCCAATCGATAAAGGTTGAATCTTTAATAAAAAAACTCAAATTCAACCAAAAAGTCAATCCCAGGTACGCACCTCGGAACTTGACAATGCTCACAAATTCCGACAACCCATTCGAGTACGGGTCCATCCATACTAATCTCTCTCAAATCCGACTCCGAATCGATGTTCAAACCTTAAAAATTCACTTTAGAAAAGTTTAGACAAAACCCTCTAATTTCTCTTTAAAATTCATAATCCAAATGCCAATATTGATGACATATTCATAAAATATAAAACCAAGTCAAAAATACTTCCCCCAATCCGTATGGTGAAAATCCTCTCCAAAATCGCTCAAAATTGAGCTCTAAATCCCAAAATATGATAAAATGAACAAATCCTCGAATATAAATACAATATTCCTAGGTATGTCGCACCTGCAAAAGAATATCCTTTTCTGTGACGTCGCAGGTGATAGGAAACGCTCCGCTACTGTGACCATAACGCATCTGCACAACCCGGCTCGCGTCTGCGCACCCGCAGATGCGCCATAACTTCCGCATCTGCGATATCTTGCCCCAACCTAGCCTTTTCGCTTCTACGATCAGAATGTCCGCAACTACAGACTTGCTTCAGTGCCTAATCCTCCACATTTGCGGACTCTTCTCCCCGTCCTCTACTTCCACTTATGTGTCTGCTGAGCCACTTCCGCGGCTCTGCACCTTCACCCAATTTTTCGCAGGTGCGATGACACCAGTCCTCTGCCAAAACCAGCTTCAACCAACATGACTCAAAATAGTCTGAAACCCGTCCGAAACTCACCCAAGCCCTTCGGAACCCTGTTCGAACATACCAAAAAGTCCTAAAACATAACACTGACCTACTCGAGACCTCAAATCACACATAACAACATCAAAGCCACGAATCACACCTCAAATCGAACTTTATGAACTTTCGAACTTTCAACTTCCAATCTCGTCCAAACCATATCAAGTCAACTCAGAATGACCTCAAATTTTGCACACAAGTTCCAAATCACATGATGAACAATTCCCAGAACCACAATCCGAACCCGATATCATCAAATTCAACTCCCGGTCAAACCTATGAACTTTGCAACGTTCAAATTGTCATCTTTTACCAGATAGTACTGAAACCTTCTAGAAACATCTGAATGCAAATCTGGGGATACGCCCAAGTCCAAAATAACTATACGGACCTAATGGAACCATCAAAACTTTGATTCGAGGTCAAATACATAAAAGTCAAACTTAGTCAACTCTTCCAACTTATAGCTTCCTAGTTGAAAATCATTCTTCCGAAACAATCCTGAATCACCTGAAAACCAAAACCGACGATTCACACAAGTCATAATACATCATATGAAGCTACTCAAGAATTCAAATTGCTGAATGGAATGCAACTGCTCAAAACAACCGGTTGGGTCGTTACATTCTCCCCTACTTAAACATATGTTGTCCTCGAACGTGCCAAGAGTTGTTCCAAAGCCATCAAATCACAATGTAAACTCACTGTACATATACTTGTGGGTGATTCCATGTCACCCCAATCCATATAAGCCTGACCACACAACCTAACTGAAGATCTTTACTTCAACCTTATCCCATAAACCTTAGAATCGAATCCCCAAATTACGACATCCATTATAAGACCCCATTCTCACATCTATACAATGTTTAACTCTGAACAAGCTGTATGAAGCCATAACTATAACCCTGGATGTAATCACATGATATACCACATAACTCAGATACACACAACAATAACTTCCGGCCACAAGAGCTACTCAATGACAAATTTGATACTGGTAACAAACCTCACATCAAGTAACACTTTGTTCTAAACCTTTGTACCCTGAAAATGATGGAAAAACATCCAGAAAATCATAACCACCCATAAGTTTAACAATTCATGGAGCTCTCTCACCGAGCAAGAACCATACTCAAGTTCTAAGTAGACTAGTGACATTACTCTTCCAAACATACCGTAATCAAACTCCATATCACCCATTCAAGGCCCAATGACCTCATCCAATCAATTACAGCTGCTCTGTTGACATGCTACACAAGTACAACCTAAGGCCACAAATTGTGAAATCTGTGCACCAATAAGCAACAACTCAAATGCACTCAAAAAAGGAAAATGAATCAAATGAGAGGACCGTCCCATAAGTTCAACAGATACCAGCACAAACGCAATTCTAGGAACCCATCACACATAGTAGAATCAAGATACACGGATCTAACACAAAGGATCATATCCCAACATAACTTTGCCGCAATGCCTGAGCCAATCCAAACACCGGTCCACATGAAATGCCCTGAGCCATAATGCTCAAATAAACAACCATACGCAAAACGACAACAACCATATGAAGTGCATGACCATAACCACAGAAAAATGTATAACACAATATACCACCGATAGGGAAGACCCTACCAAGGTGCAATCAACCATTTGACATCCCAAGTACCATCTCACTCGAATTCTTTCATAAGGACCAAATAGAACCACATCATGTGTGAAAATAATCGATAGATAGATAGGCTGGTTTCTCTTCTTTGACTTTGGGTTCCTTGGGTCTTGCAACTCGTACAGATCAAAGGGGCCAATTGGCTTAATCTTTGTGTCAAATGGTCTAGACTCCACTTTGGCATCTGTCAAGTATTTTGTGATGGTGTTGGGTTAGGGGTAGTAAGTGTTTCCTGTTGTGATACTAAAGTGATATTGGCCAACATCAAGGCACCCACATTAGTTAGGTACCCGGCCATGATATAAGACACAAGCACTGCTCTCTCTAGAGGTTGGTTGTTCTCATTCTGGCACGGGTAAAGTCTTGCACAAATAAATGTCTGCCACCTCTTCACCTCGAAGCTCAAGGTCTTGCGGAAGATTAGCACTTCGAAGCCTATCCAAGGAAGGGTAGGCCAGGTGCAAGGATCTCAAAAACCCACAGTTGGACCTCCTCCATATTAGCTAGTTTGTCTAGGTACTCATTTGGCTCAACATACTCAAGTCCCAAGTAGGCATTCAAAGTTGTTTGATCTAATTTCACATTGAGGTTGCACACTTTGGTTGCCTCCTAAGAAGCACATTATTTAACGTCGTGGTAGGACGCAATGTCATAGCATCCTTAATTGAAGTAAAGGACCGCCACCACATGGCTTTCACCGACTTTTCCCAAATAAAGCTTCACTCGGTGACCATTGGCTCGAAATATTTCATTGTTCTTGTTCTTCAAGTCCAAATCACCAAAAGGTGTCACACCCATAACTTCAAATGGACCACTCCACTTCGACTTAAGCTTCCCGAAAAACATTCTCAATCTTGAGTTGAACAACAATACTATATCACTGACCTTGAACTCCTTGTTCCAAAATACTTGTCATGGAGGTACTTCATCTTTCATTTGTACAAGGATGAACTCTCATAAGCATGGTACTGGAATTCATCCAATTTCAAATTTGCAACCCGCAAGTTAGTGGCTATATCCCAATAATGATTTAGTTTCTTAAAGGCCCACATTTCCTTGTGCTCTAATTCCACTAGAAGATGACAAGCTTTCCAGAACACCAACCGATTAGGACATTCCAATAGGTGTTTTGTAAGACGTTCGATATGTCCATAGAGAATCATCAAGCTTCTTAGACCAATCCGACCAATTTGTATTCACCGTCTTGGAAAAGATACTCTTTATCTCTCGGTTGGAAACTTCTACTTCACCACTTGCTTGTGGAAGATAGGGGGTTTTCACTTTATGCGTGACACCATACTTGCCGAGCAAAGTGTCAAAAGCCTTGTTGCAAAAGTGAAACCCTCCATCACTTATGATTGCCTGTCGAGTCCTAAACCTTGTGAAAATGTTCCTCTTCAAGAAAGACACAACACTTATAGCCTCATTATTGGGTAAAGCAACGACTTCAACCCATTTAGACACATAATCTACCGCGTTAAAAATGTACGTGTTACCACAAAAACTCACAAAAAGGCCCATGGAGCCAATTCCCCAAACATTAAAGATATTAATCTCTGAGATGGTTGTAAGGGGCATCTCATGTTTCTTTTAAATTCCATCGGACCGTTGACGTTCATCACATATTCTTACCAAATCACTTGCATATTTGTAGAGAGTAGGCCAATATAAACCACAACTTAGGACTTTAGCCATCATTCTTGATCCACCATGATGACCGCCATGAGGTGACAAATGGCAAGCCACAAGAATATCACTTTGCTCCTCATCCGACACACATCTTCTAATCACTCATCCATGCAAATTCGGAAAAAGGTATGGTTCATCCCAATAGTAGTCTTTGAAATCCCTCTTGATGTTCTTCCTTTGGTTTGAAAACTCTTCCGGAATGATATCACTCACAAGGAAATTTGCCAAATCTGCGAACCATGGTACCTTTTTTGGTTGAAAGTCCACAAGTTGCTCATCGGGAAATAATCATTGATCTCAAGCCATCCCGTGACCTTCCCTAGTCCTCCAAATGAGACAAGTGGTCCATCACCTGATTTTCACTTCCCTTCTTGTCTTGGATGTCAACATCAAACTCTTTCAACACAAGCACCCATCTCATCAAATGAGCTTTAGATTCATTTTTGCTCATAAGATAGCAAAGTTCCACATGATATCTGTGCACAATAACTTTGGCACCCATCAAGTACGGGTGGAACTTCTCAATAGTAAACACAATGGCAAGTATCTCCTTCTACGTAATGGTATAGTTGTCTTGGGAACTATTCATTGTCTTACTAGCATAGTAGACCAGGTGGAGATTTTTGTTAATACGTTGATCCAAAACAGGCCAACCACTACATCACTTGCATCACATATGAGCTCAAATGGTAAACTCTAATTTGGAGATGTAATGATATGAGTTGTTGTCAACTTGAGCTTCAATTGTTCAAACGCTCTCATATAATCATCATTGAAATGGAACTTGGCATCCTTCTCGAGGAGTTTGCACAAAAAGTTCACCACTTTTAGAAAAGTCTTTCATAAATCTCCGGTAGAATCCCGCATGGCCCAAGAAACACCGCAATCCTTTACCGAGGTAGGAGGTGGAAGCTTATAAATAACTTCAATATTTGCCGTATCCACTTCAATACCATTCTTTGAAATCTTATGGCCAAGGACAATGCGTTCCTCAACCAAGAACTGGCATTTCTCCTAATTTAGTACTAAATTTGTATCCTCGCATCTAGCCAACACATTGTCCAAATTAGCAAGACAATCATCAAATGATCTCCAACAACCAAAAAATCATCCATGAAGACCTCAAGGTAATATTCCACCATGTCCATGAAAATAGCCATCATACACCGTTGAAAAAAATTTTGCCGGTGAATTCCAAAATCCAAAAGGCCTCCGCTTGGAAGCAAAGGTACCATATGGGCATATAAAGGTGGTTTTCTCTTGGTCTTCCGGTGCACTAAGAATTTGGTTGTATCCCGAGTAACCATCAAGAAATCAATAGAAAGCACGACCGGCCAACATATCAAGCATTTGATTCATAAAAGGTAGAGGAAAATGGTCCGTCCTTGTGACTTTGTTGAGCTTTCGATAATCCATACAAACTCTCCAATAGATGACCATTCTTGTAGGTATCAACTCATTCTTATCATTGGTAACAACCTTCATGCCCCCTTCTTTAGGTCACATTGAATCGAAGAAGTCCATGAACTGTCGAAAATGGGGTAGACAACCCCGACATTCACCCATTTGATAATCTCCTTTTTGACCACAACTTGCTTAGCCTCATTGAGTCTTCTTTGATTTTCAATAGATGGTTTAGCACAATCCTCAAACTTGATCTTATGCATGCAAAATGTGAGGCTTATACCTCGAATGTCTGCCAAAGTCCACCCAATAGCTTTCTTCATCCTTTATAAGACCGCCAATGTGGAATCTACCTGCACGTTAGTCAAGCAAGAGGAAAGAGTAACCGATAAAGTAGAAAAAATTCCAAGAAATTCATAACGAAGGTGGGGTGGAAATGGCTTCAACTACAAGGTAGGTGGATCTTCAATTGAAGGCTTTGTAGGAAGAGTCTTCCTATTGTCAAGATCCAGTATCAACTTTCGGGGTGCATAATTGTAAGATCCCATTCCTTGCAAAAAGTTCACACATTCCATGAACCCATCCATCTCATCATCATCAAAGTTGAGAAAAACGGCTTCCAACATATCACAAACATTGATTGTGGCACTAGTATAATTAACAATGACATCGGTCACCAAATCCACAAAATATCACACCTCATTGCTATTTGGTTTACGGATAGACTTGCACATATGAATTACCACTTGTTCATCACCAACCCGAAACGTCAGTTCCTCGGCTTCAACATCACGAAGGCCCTTAACCGTAGAAGGAAGGGTCTTCCAAGAATGATAGGCATTTTATAACCAAACTCACAACCAAGAATCAAACAAAGTCCTCCAGAAGAATAAATTTATCAACGCGGACTAATACATACCTAATTACAAGTAACGATCTTTTTATTATGCGATTGTCCATTTGTAACCTCACAGATGTGGGTCTTGGTTTCCCAATCCCTAAAGTATTGAACACCTAATAGGACATCAAATTGATACTCTCCCCAAGATCACATAAAGATTTAACAAAATCAAAATTTCCAATAGTACAAGAAATTTTGAAAGCGTCGATATCCTCCAACTTAGGAGCCAGGAATAAATAATAGCACTAAGCATTTAAAAGTTCATCGATATCTTCTTGTTCAAAAGATCTTTCATAAACTTGGCATAACCGGTCATTTGTTTCAAAGCTTCTACCATTGGCACATTAATAGAGAGACCTTTCATCATTTGAACAGAATTCTTTAATTGATTCTCACCATTTTTCTTAGCGAGACTTTGAGGGTAAGGAGGTGGAGGCTTTCGCAAGGGTGCCTTAGACTTTTGCACTACTGGGTCCGGCATTTCAATGATGTGTTCCCTAGACGGGGTTCACCTCCTCTCGGGTGTCTTACACACTATCATCAATATCAATCTGAACTTTATCATGTACTTGAACATCATTTTGTGGGACTTCCTCCTCTTGGAGCATTTGGTCATCATCTCCAATTTTCTTTTCATTTGAGGTGGGTGCATTTTCCCCTCTTCCACTTTTTGTGATAACCGCCATGGCATGTCCCGTATTGTTACCACCCTTTGGGTTCACTACCGTATCACTTGGTAATGCACCCTTAGGATGAGTACTAAGATCTTGGGAGAATTTGCCCATTTGAACTTCAAGATTCCGAATCGATGTGGTATGTGAGTCAAGCTGCACATTTGAATCTGCATTCTTTTCCATCATTTACTTGAATATGTTCTCAATACGATCCATTTCATTTCTTGAGGAACTTGAACCATGGGAAGGATAAGGAGGCGGGTTGATTGGTTGTTGTTACATTAGGGGCTTTAGAAACCTGAAATCTGATTTGCATGATTGTTGTTGTTCCCCTAATTTCCTTGGTTATTACTTCTCCATTTCCTTGGTTGTTGTTTTTGTTCCAATTCCCTTGATTGTTAGAACCCCATCGCCTTGGTTATTTTGAGAGCTCCATTTATTTTGATAAGAGCCTTGGAAATTGCTGCGTTGCCCTTGGTAAGTATTCACATATTGAACCTACTCTTCTTGCTTTTGATAGGAGTCATCTTGATCATAACCACCGTCATCTTGCGCATATGACTCTACTCGGGGTTGACATTGGGGACCTTTAGGCCGCTTCTTGTTGGCCAAAACACTCACCCCCTCCATGGCATGAACTTTCTTAGGAGCTTGAGTTTGATGAAGTTGAGCCTTAGCAAGTTGAGTCATGGTGGTGGTCAATTCCGCAATAGCTTGACCACGGTCTTGAATTTCTTTATGAAGGTGAATTATGTTCGGATCACCTTGAGGAATATTGGCTCGAGATTGCCAAGCCGAAGAGGTTTCCGCCATCTCATCAAGAATCTCAGATGCCTCTACATAAGGTGTTATGAAATTGCCTCCGACCAATTGGTTGACCACACATTGATTCGTGGTATTAATACCACGGTAGAAAGTTTGTTAGATCATCTTATTGGTCATATCATTGTTCAGGCACTCCTTCACCATTGTCCGATACCGCTCCAAAATCTCATGCAAAGGTTAATTGGGCTCTTGCTTGAAGGCAAATATTTCATCCCATAGAGTTGCCATATGCCCCGGAAAGGAGAACTTAGATATAAACTTTGCTACCAATTCATTCCATGTATGAATATAATGATTAGTCTAGAAATCCAACCAAACCAAAGCCCCACCCTTTAGTGAGAAGGAAAAAAAGCCTTAACTGCAATGCATCTTCCGAAACATTTATTTGTTTGCTTCCTCAACATGTATCCACAAATCCTTTCAAATGCTTGTGAGAATTTTGATGCGACGCCCCAGTGAAATAATTCATCGCTCGAGCAAAGTGAGAATCACATTGGTGGTTTGAAAGTTTCCCGCGCTAATGCAAGAGGATACTATGGCACTTGCATACCCTTCATTGGGCAAATTACGGTGTTGAGACGCTTGGGGTTGTGGTGGTGGTGGAGGCACATTGTCTTGTTGCCCACTGCCTCGACAGTTTTGTTGTGGAACTTGGGGTATTTCATCAAGTTGTTCATCTTCGCCATCCACCTCTCCCAGTTGTACGTTTCCAAGTTCGTTGTTCGCCATTAGAAACCTAAAATCACTTCAACAAGTTAGAACCACGAAAGTAAAAGAAGATACTCAAGAAACAATCTCAAGTATATTTCTAACACCGTAAACTCCCCGACAACAACGCCAAAAAATGATCACGTCCAATTCACACCCCAAATAAGGGAATATGAAATGGTCGTTATAATAATAAAACCCAATGCGAGTTGGGGTTGAACCTCAAGGAGTTTAGATTGGGTGTTAAGGTAAACACTTGATTGAGTAAATTGAAATAAATAGATTTAACTTTTAAACACAGTTGGGTATCAATTTCACTAATTAAACTACTAAGATATGTGAGTAAGCTAGAAAACAAGTAATAATCGAAATGTTTTGAAGTTTTATCAAATAGAGAAAACCCTAGGGTGGTAATGTTAACCTAGGTATAAAACCAAATGGGTAAAATAAATTTATGCTTTCTTGGTAGATCGGGGTTGTTATGACTCTCAATACTTAAAGTACTCACTCAATACCTCTTGGTTAAGGAGTGACTATAACCAATTTAGCTCTCTCAAGTCCGAGTGGGTAGCTATAATAGCAATTGAATATGAATCCAAGTTAGATTATCCCTATATCTAGTTCAAATCCGTTAATTAAACTAATCAATGACTCAACTAGTTCAATTTCTTGTTAGTCAATTTTTTCTAGACTAAATTCTTCTTTTCCAAGTAAGAACAAAGTCAAAAAGGCATGACTCAATGTTTGCAATCTTCAATTCTAGCTTTAAAGCATAAACAAGGCTAAATAACACTAACCCAATCAATATCAAGCATAGTAATAATAACCCATAAGATTTACACACTAGGGTTGGATCACAACCCTAGATAAAAATCTAGCAACTCACGTTATAAGTCATCAAACGATGAAAATAAGAAGACATTAAATACATAAAACTAAAAATAATTGAAAGAGTAGATGATTCTCTCCAATTGTAGCTCAAACTTTCTCCAAATATATAAAAATTCCAAACTCCTAACTACTACATTAAAAAGATGCCCTAAAAAAGTCATAAAGTCTTATTTAGAGGGCTCCCAAAATCTCTGACAAAAATGCCTTTCGAAGGGTTCTGCGGTCGCACATCAACTTTTGCGGTCCGCACTTTGCTGGATCGATGTTGCCTGTGCTTTCAGTCGGAGGAGTTCCGTGGCCGCACATCAGCTTCTGCAGCCACACTTTAATTTCTGCAGATAATATTTGAGGAGGCTTCAGACTTGTTCAACCACTCATTCTCTAATCTTTCAAACTTGTCAGCGCGGATCTGTTTTACTGACCAAGTGCGACCGCACATTTTAATCTGCGGAACAAACTTCTGCCAAAAGTTTTCGAAGCTTCACTTCTTCTTCTCCGGCCGCATTCTTTGTTTTGCAGACTGTACTTGCTTTTGCAACCACATGTGTAATTCTGCGGACCACATTTTTCTTAGCACTTCTCATATTTGCTGAACTTGGCCAGAACATCTCCTTTTTGAGTCATTTTTCTTATTTGAACTTATATTCTATAGCACACTTGCAATTCAACCATTTTCATTATATTCAAAGACAAAATTTAGTACTTTCGGACTAAAACTATAGCAAGAAGGAACTAATAAGTGGTTAAAATCCACACTTATCAGTCCCCTTCCTATATGGTTTACCGTTTATTTCGTTTCAGACATTTGTATTTTTTTCAGACCCTGTTTGTAGTACTTTTAGTAGCTCATGCACTTGTGGCACCAATTTCTGGGATTAGACTAGATAATGATGTTTATGGATTCTACATATGTTTGAGTATTTTAAACTTATTTTATTAAAAATATGCTTTTTAAAATTTTAAATTGATTAATTTTTTAGTTAATGTTGGCTTCCCTAGAAAGAAGAGGTTAGGCGCCATCACGACCCCATGGTTGGGTTTTTGGATCGTGACAAGTTGGTATCAGAGCCCTAGGTTGCCTAGGTCTCACGAGTCATGAGCTAGCTTAGTAGAGTCTTGAGGATCTTTATGGAGACGTCTATGCTTATCTTCTAGAGGCTATAAAGCTTTAGGAAATTTCACTTTCTTTATTTCTCAATTGTGTGACTTTATTCAATTATTGAGTTTGAATCAGTCTACTCTTATTCTCTCACAGATGGTTAGAACTCGTAGGAAATCCGCAGCTGATCAGGCGTCCGCAGCTGATCAGGCGTCGGAGGCCCAGGTTGCAGCCACTACCAGGGGTAGGGGCCATGGTTGAGGTAGAGCCAGAGCTTAGCCTAGAGCACGCACAATGAAACTTGTTGTTGAGTATCAAATGGATCACGATGACGAGATCCATATTCTAACCGAGTCAGTTGGACCAGCTCAGGTCCCAGAGGGGTTCATTGCTATCCCAATGCTTCAGGACTCCTTGGTCCACATGATTGGCTTGATGTAGAATATGGCACATGCCGGTGTATTTCCTATGGCACCATCCATTTCCCAGGTCGGATTAGGAGCCTATACTCCTACTATTCACACTCCATAGCAGATGGCTCATGGGTATCAGACCCCAGAAATTCTACCGGTTGGGGCAGTTCATCCTGTTGTTGCTACATAGCTCGAGGAGAGACCCGCGATGTTAGCTGAGGGGATGAAGAGGTTGGAAAAGTTCACCAAGTTATTTCCCCCTCACTTTAATGGTGAACCTTCTGAGGACCCCCAGAATTTCTTGGATCGTTGCCATGAGATATTGCACAACATGTGTATAGTGGAGTCCAACGTAGTTAATTTTTCACAAATGTTTCAGATGCATGGTTCTCCCAAGAGGTGGTGGAAGGTGTATGTTCAGGGCAGGCCACCATGTTCACCTCCTCTCACATGGGCTCAGTTCTCACAGTTCTTTTTAGAGAATTTTGTTTGAGCACCTTCAATACGGTAACATGATTGTTACTCAGTATGAGACCAAATTTGTGGATTTATCATGGCATGCATCTCTCCAGCTCCCTATTGAGAAAGAGAGGGTGAGGAAATCTATAGATGGCCTTACTTATGACATTAGGCTACAGATGACCAGAGAGATCAATGATGATATTTCTTTTACTCGGGTTGTGGAGATTTATAGGTGGATCGAGAGGATCCATGGCATAGTAGAGAGGCAACATCTGAGAAGAGGCCTCATCATTTTAGTGGTTTCAGTGGTGCCTTGTCTGGAGGCAGGGGCTCATTTGGTAAAGTCCATCCTATTAGGACGGTTTAGTTAGTACTTCAAGTATCTTATGGTTCTTCAGGTGGTCACAGTGCATATGTGTCTTGTTCCGAGCAACCATTATTCCATGCACCTTCAGCTCCTATTAATGCACCACCACTATAGAGTTACAACGGTGGTCGTTCCGGTCGTCAGGGACAGTTTCAGACTCAGTAGTTATACCAGCCGAGGGGTTTCTATTAGTGAGATGCATGTCATATTAGGAGATCTTGTCCTAAATTGAGGGGCAACAGGCCACAATAGGGTACTCGTGCCATGGTTTCGGCACCGATTGCTCCACCACCTGCTTAGCCAGCAAGAGGCGGGCAGCCTAAGGTGGAGGTCAGACACTTAGATGAGGAGGTTAGTGACTGAGAGGCCGTACCAGAGGTGTCACACAAGTTGGTGGGTCTTATTGTCGTTGTTATGCATTTGCAGCTAGATTTGAGGCAGAGTCATACGATGCAGTTATTAAAGGTACTATCTTAGTCTGTCATAGAGATGCTTCCGTGTTGTTTGATTCGAGTTCTACCTTCTTATATGTCTTAATATTTTCCTTCATATTAGAGTATATCTCGTGATTCTATTGATTTTCATGTTTCTATGTCTACACCAGTTGGAGATTCTATAGTAGTTGATAAGGTGTATAGGTCTTGTGTTGTCACTTTTAATGGTTATGATATCGTAGTTGATCTTCTATTGTTGGATATGGTAATTTTGAGGTTATTGTTGGTATGGATTAGTTTTCCCTGTATCACGTTATTTTAGATTTTCATGCCAAGATCGTGACTTTAGACATGTCGAGAGTTGCCTAGCTTGTAGTGGAGAGGGCCTCTTGGTCCCTCCACTAGTAGGGTGGTCTCATATTTGAAGGCTTAATGTATGGCCGAGAAGGTATGTTTGGCGTATTTTGATTATATCCGTGATTCTAGTGCGAAGGTTCCTTCTATGGATTCGGTTCCGGTTGTGAGTGAGCTTCCCGAGGTGTTTCCTATAGATTTGCCGAGTGTTCCACCCGATAGGGATATCGACTTTTGCATTGATTTGGTTCCGAGAACTCAGCCTATTTCTATTCTACTGTACCATATGACTCCAACTGAGTTGAACAAATTGAAGGATCAATTGCAGGATTTGCTTGACAAGGGATTCATTAGACCGAGCATTTCACCTTGGGGGTGCGCTAGTGCTTTTTGTTAAGGAAAAGGACGAATCAATGAGGATGTATATAGATTATCGGCAGTTGAACAAGATCACTATCAAGAACAAGTATACGTTTCCAAGTATTGATGATTTATTTAACTAGCTTCAGGGTGCCAAGGTGTTTTCAAGATTGATTTGAGATCTAGCTACCATCCTGTGAAGATTAGAGCATCAGATGTCCCTAAGACAACTTTTCGAACTCGATATGGTCATTACAAGCTCTTGATGATGTCATTTGGATTGACTAATTCCCGAGTAGCTTTTATGGACTTGATGAATCGAGTTTTCAAGCCTTACTTGGATTCCTTCGTGATTATCTTTGACGATATTCCGATTTAATCCCGCAGTCGAGAGGAGCATGAGCAGCACCTACGTATTGTACTTCATACCTTGAAGGATCGTCAGTTATATGCCATGTTTTTGACGTGTGAGTTCTGGTTAAACTCAGTTGCCTTTTTGGGTCATGTTTTGTTTCCGAGGGTATCAAAGTGGATCCTAAGAAGATTGAGGCAGTTTAAAACTAGCCTAGACATACTTCTGCTATAGAGATTCGAAGCTTTTTGGGTTGGCGGGTTATTATTTCCGGTTCGTGGAGGGGTTTTCATCTATCTCAGCCCATCGACCAAGTTGATCTAGAAGGGTCCTCTTTTCATATGTTCTGACGAGTGTGAGATGAGCTTTTAGAAGCTCAAGACTACATTGACTACGACCCTGATATTGGTGTTGCCTAAAAGATTGAGATCTTACACTGTGTATTCTGATGCATCACAAATTGGACTTGACGTGGTATTGATGTAGGACGGTTGGGTGATTTCCTACGCTTCTCATCAGTTCAAGGTTCATGAGAAGAATTATCTTATGCATGACTACATTGACTACGACCCTGATAGTGGTGTTGCTACAAGATCGAGATCTTGCACTGTATATTGTGATGCATCACAGATTGGACTTGACATGGTATTGATGCAGGACGGTAAGGTGATTTCCTACGCGTCTCATCAGTTCAAGGTTCATGAGAAGAATTATCCTATGCATGATTTGGAGTTGGCAGCCATTGTCCACGCGCTCAAGATTTGGAGGCACTATCTCCGCGGCATTCCATGTGAGGTCTATATGGACCATCGGAGTCTCCAGCACCTGTTAAAACAAAAAGACCTTAATTTGAGGCAATGGAGATGGTTAGAGTTACAGAAGGACTATGATATCACCATATTATATCATCCGTGAAAGGCCAATGTAGTGGGAGATGCAATGAGTAGGAAGGCAAAGAACATGGGTAATTTAGCATATTTACCGGTAGAGGAGAGACCATTAGACATAGATGTTCAAGATTTTTCCAATCGGTTTGTGAGGTTGGATGTTTTGGAGCCACGTAAGGTTCTCACTTGTGTTGTAGTACAACCATCGTTGTTGGAACATATCAAGGTTCGGATGATCCTCACTTGTTGGTGTTGAAAGACAGTGTAGCGGGGTGGTGCCAAGGAGATTGTGATTGGAGATAATGGTGTTATGTGGCTTCAGGGTTGGATTTGTGTTCCAAATGTTGATGGGTTGAGAGAGTTGATCCTTGAAGAGGCTCACAGTTCACGGTATTCAATCACCTAGGTGTCACAAAGATGTAGCGTGACTTGAAACAACATTGGTGGTGGAATATGAAGAAAGATAAAGTTGGCCATATCTCTCGGTGTTTGAATTATCAATAGGTGAAGTACGAGCATAAAAAACCGGGTGGGTTGACTTAGAGATTAGAGATACTGGAGTGAAAGTGGGAGCGCATTGCTATAGATTTTGTGGTAGGCTTACCACATACCTTGAGGAAATATGATGCAGTCTTGGTTATTGTGGACCGGTTAACTATGTACACACACTTCATTCCGTTGATGACTTTGTATTCTTCAGAGCGATCAACTCAAATTTACATTCGGGAGATTATTTGCCTGCACGGCGTGCCCATTTCCGTCATTTCAGACCGGGGCACGCAGTTCACATCACAATTTTGGAGAGCCGTGCAACGTGAGTTGGACATGCGGGTCGAGTTGAGTATTGCATTTCATCCTCAAATGGACGGACAGTCCGAGCGTACTATTCGAATTTAGGAGGACATGTTGCAGGCATGCTCTATGGATTTCGGGGGTTAGTGGGACCAATTTTTACTTATAGTGGAGTTTGCCTACAAAAACACCTATCAGTCAATCATCTAGATGGGTCCTTACGAGGCCTTATATGGGAGGCGATGTTATTCTCTGGTTGGTTGGTTTGAGCCCAGTGAGGCTAGATTTTTGGGCACTGATTTGGTTTGTGATGCTTTTGAGAAGGTTAAGGTGATTTAGGAGGGACTTTGTACAACTCAGTCTAGGAAAAAGTGTTATGCGGACCGGAAGGTTCGAGATGTGGCTTATATGGAGGGTGAGAGGGTTCTTCACCGAGTGCCTCCTATGAAGGGCGTAGTGCCAATGGGAAGAAAGGCAAGTTTACCCGAGGTTTATTAGCCCGTTTGAGATCTCAGGGAGATTTGGGGAGGTTGCTTATAGGCCTGCATTGCCTCCTAGCCTAACAAGGGTAAATTTGGTATTTCATGTTTCCATGCTTTGGAAGTATCATGAAGATAGGTCGCATGTTTTAGACTTTAGCATAGTGCATCTTGATGAGAATTTGACCTATGAGGAAAAGCCGATGGCTATTCTAGGCTGGCAGGTTTGAAAGTTGAGATCTAAGAGTTTTCATTTTGTGAAAGTGAATTGGAGAGGTCAGTCAATTAAGGAGGCTACGTTGGTATGAGTCCGATATGCGGAGTCGATACTCATACCTTTTTACCAATCCGGATACATTTCTATGTCCGTTCGAGGACGGACATTTCTCTTATAGGTGGAGAATGTGACGACCCGATAGGTCATTTTGAGTACTAGCTCCTTTTCTATGTTTTGAGACCTCGCGTAGATTTATTTGATGATTTATAACTTGCGTGCTTGGTCCGTGTCATTTTCCGAAAAGTTTATCTGCAGAATTTTTATGAAAATGCGATTTTTGATTTAAAATAAGGCTAGAGTTGACCACGGTCAACGTATTTTGTAAACGACCTCGGATCGGCATTTTTTGGACTTGTACACATGCTTGGTTGGGGTCTTGGGTGACCCGAGGGCATTTCAGCACATTATGTGAAAAATTGGTAAATTGAGTTTCAAAGTTGAAAATCTTGAATTTTGGTGGTCAATTATTGATATTTGATGTTATTTTGATGATTTGAGGTTGCGAGCGGGTTTGTATAATGCTATTATACTTGTGTAGATCTTCAGATTGGGGCTCGAGGGGCTCGGGTGTGTTGTGAATGGTTTAGGCATAGTTGTTGAAATCTGTTGGTGCGAGTTTGCAGATCTCGCAATTGCGAGATAATGTTCGCGAATGCGAGCCTTGCATTTGCGAGTGCTAGCTCGCATTTGCAAAACTGGTATGGGCTAGTTGTCTTTGCATTTGTGAGAATAGGCTCGCTTTTATGTAGGGTGAACTTTCGCATTTGCGAGCCGCTTGGTCGCAGTTGCGACCCCTCAGTGTTTGGGACAACTTCACATTTGCAAAGCTAGGATCACATTTGCGGTTGGGTGGCCCTTCACAAATGCGATGTTTCAATTGAATTTGTGACAATTCTTAGGCCCAGGCACTGATCGCAATTGTGATTAGTGGTTTGCATTTGCGATGATTGTAATTGCGAACAAGAGTTCGCAATTGCGATACATGTAACTAGGTAAAAGTGGTAAATTTCTGGACTTAGCTCATTTTACACCATTTTCAACCCTAAAATCCATTGAGGCATTTTTGAAGTGGAATTTCTTCCCAAATTCATTGGTAAGCAACTTTAACTTGTTTTCAATCCATTTCAATTACTTTTTCATGAATTTTATCATCAAATCTATGAACTTCAAATAGAAATTGGGTGGTTTTGGGTAAAGTTTAGGGGTTTTATAAAATTGAGATTCAGACCTTGACTTGAGGTCGGATTTCGAAACAAATCGCATATTCAGGCTCGGGGATGAATGGGTAACTAGGATTTGGTCCGAATCTCGGATTTCGACCATGTGGGCCCGAGTTGACTATTTGTTGACTTTTCAATTATGATCACGATTGAACCTTTTTCATTCATGGGTAGTTTCTAAAGCTTGTTTGAATTGTTTGAATAGTATTTGCCTAGATTTGTTTTATTTGGAGGCTTGTTCTAAAAGAAAAGTTGTAGTTGATTCTTGATTATGTTCCGGAAAGGGGTAACCGTCGTGGTTAACTTTGACTTGAGGGAATTCGGACTTGAGTAGTCTATTTACTACATGATTTATGTGTGGGGACGACATATATGCAAGGTGACAAGTGTATATGCATTGTCATGGATTTAAGCATGCAAGGGTGGACTATGTAATTGCATGTTTTCAATTATAATGTGCCTTCTTTTATTCCAAGTTATTACTCATTTAATGCTTTATTTGATACATATATTTACCAGTCCAATACATGTATTTACTTGTCACAAGCCTTTATTTGCTACATGTTCCATATATCAATGCCTTTAATTATTGTTCGCTTTTACTTGCTCTATGTTTTTACATGTTATTAGATAAATGCTTTACTTGTCTTAGGTCATTACTTGTTGATCGCCTTACTTGTTTCTAGTTTACCTTAAAATTTATATGTTTAGTTTTCTTGTTATGTTACATTGTGAGATATGTCGTAGTTAATTATGGTATCATTGTACATATGTGGATCGTGTCGCACGCCACAACAATATGATTACATATATGCAAATTGGGTTACACACTGCAATAGTATTTATATTGACATTGGAGCGGTTTGTATGCTTCAACCTGCTCCAATATTGAAATGGGTTCAGAACAGTATTAGTATTATATGTGGACCGGGTTGAGCGCTGCAACAGAGAAGATGTATTACGATTGTTCTTGGTTGTTGGTTTCTGTTATTGTATTGTGTTGTGAAATGGAGTAGTGATGATATTTTGGGGCCCTTTTGTTTCTATTCTTATGTCGGATTTTCATGTTAAGCTATTCCTTTACTGCATTATTGCTTTTCTACTTATATACGTACTTGTTTATAGTGAATGTCTTATCATAGCCTCATCACTACTTAATCGAGGCTAAGCTCGACTCTTACAGAGTAAATAGGGTCGGTTGTACTCATACTACACTTTTTTTTGTACAAATCCTGGTGTTGGTCCCAGCAACGCGTAGCGGAGATTTCTTGGACCTATCATTTCTAGGAGACTTGAGGTAGAGCTGCACAATGTTCATATAACCTAAAGTTCCCTTCCTATCTATTTTACTGTTTATTTCATTTGAGACAGTTGTATTATTATTTCGACCTTGTTTGTAGTACTTTTAGCAGATCATGTGTCATGAACCAAAATCCCAATCCGTCGTGATGGCGCCTAATATACCACCTAGGCAAGCCGAAATGTAACAATAAAGAACCATACAGAAAACTTTATAGAAATAACATATGTTTGAAATCTCTATTTGACAAGATACTGCTAATACAAGATAAATCCCCCAGTAACTGGTAAATACACAGTCATTAGCTCTATAACGGAATACAATTCTAAAACTAAATAGTGATACTGTCTGAACTTAAACAACGATACATAAGAAAAGACAAGTTAAAACTGCAGCCAAGAATGCACCTCTACCTCGCCTCTCGAAGCTCAGTCCAACAAGTAAATCTACTGCTAATAACTTGTCCCCACACCTTGATCTCTACAATTAAGTGCAGAGTGTAGTATGAGTACAACTGATCTAATGTACTCAATAAATGTCGTAACTAACCTTAGCGAGGTATAAGAAGCGAGAACTATAAAGGATTCTACCTATAACCTGTACAGTTTCATCATTTTTAAAAAGTACAGAACAATAATGAAATCAAGTCATAAAGCAAAAGAATAAGCATTTGTGTGTGTATGTGTATAGTTACTCAAATACTCTACTCAATCAATGTTCATAATATAGGGACGATATGCAGTTAAATCATGTAATTAACTACAGAGAGCGTGTACACCATCAAGAGAGAAACATGAGAGGGTGACCCTAGGGGGATGGAACCATATCCACACGCTAGCACTGACAATCCAACATGCTACCGGCCCGACTTGGTCACAAGCTCAATATCATAATTCTCCCGGCATGGTCACAGACATAACGGTACAATCCGCCTGGTGTGATCATAGGCATAACAACATAATCTGCTCAGCTTGGTCACATGCATAACAATATAATCCGCTAGCGTGGTCATATGCATAACAACACAATCCGCCATGCGTGGTCATATACATCCTGTCCAATTCATATAACAAGAAAATATACAAGAATACATGTATATGATAAATGAATAACATATCTCATGCTCCTGAGCTGTTATAAGTGACATGCTAAAGTGTAGGAATGTGTATAGTGTTCTATCGTAGCTCAAACTAGCTATTGCATCACGAAAATAACAATTATCAAGTTCATTTAGGGATTAAACCTCTATGTAACCTCAAACATGGCTCAAACAGTTCACAATGATGTTACAAATATGAGAAACAACATAGCTTAAAGCTTAACAGTAAATTCTAGGCGTATCATAGCTTAAGCGCAACCCGAGCATGAATAAATACCCCGATGTTAGCTTATGGGCTCATCTCGATGCATGTGCGCACCCATAGCACGTAGCTATCACAAATAATTCAGGAAACTAGTGCCTCAGCCAAGTCTAGTTAAGATACTTACCTCAAGCAAGCCAAGTTACTCCACTAACAAGCCCTTCCCGCGTGTATCAACCTCTGAAAGCTCTAATCTAGCCAAAATAACGTAATACTATCAATAAAATCCATAGGAAGTGATCCCAAAAGACAAAGTTATGAACTTTAATTCAAATAAAAAAGTCAACTCAAAAGTCAACCAAGGCTCGCACCTCAGAACACGACAAAATTCACAAATTCCGAACACCCATACAATTACGAGTCCAACCATGCCAAAATCATCCAATTCCAACCACAAATCGACCCTCAAATCCTCAAATTTCACCCTCCAATAACATAGTCCAAAAATCCCCAAATTCTAACTTAGATTCATGAAAATTAGGCGTGATATCACTAGGTAATTATTTATGGACAAAATGTATTAAAAATCACTTACCTCTTCAATCTAGGTGGAAGAAGCTCCAAATATCGCTCTAGTCCGAACTCCAAAATTCTCAAATGAGAGAAAAGCTCAAACCCTCCTTTTTAAAACACTGCCAGCGATTTTTGCTTCTGCGGCCCTCAGAGTCACACCTGCGATACCGCACCTATGAACTCACCATCGCAACTGCAAAGTTTCATTAAATTCCCGACCCAGTGCATCTGTGGTCAAAGCTCCACACTTGCGCTACCGCTTCTGTGGTCTGTCGCTCGCTCTTGCTCATCTGCACTTGCAGACCTCATATCGCAGAAGCGCATCCACTTCAGCTAAAATACACGCGCATCTGCGGTCCTCCCAATATTCACTCCTCTTCTCATCTATGGCCGGTGGTTCCACGTCTGTGACCATACCCACTGCAGGTGCAAACGCACCAGAAGTCAGAAGCTTCAGCCAATACTCCTGTCACAACCCCAATTTCCCTCCGTAGGATGTCGTGATGGCACCTAGTCTCTATGACTAGGTAAGACTAACAGTTAATAATAACTTGATAGAAATAATTAACAGAATACTAAAACAAGTCTGAATAACTAATATAAACCTCCGAAAACAGAATCAACCACAATACACTTCACAAGACCAGTGGAACGGAGTCATAAGCTCTATAGAGTAAAACTAGAATATCTACTACATCACTGTTTGAAATAAAATACAATAGGAAATAAGAATAAAAGAAGGTGACTCCGAGGCCTGGGGACGCCGGGCAGGCATACATTGAAGTCCCCGTAAAGCAGCTAACAGATGATCACTAACGACCGGCACGAGCAGACGTACCTGGTGTCGTGCCCCCCTCTTCTCCCTCACCTTTCGGATCGGTCAAGGTATTCAACATTATTGGGACCACTCGTTTCCTTTTGGGAAAGGGATAAGGAATTGAAGAGTCACCACCTAACGAATTAAGGTACGTTAGGACACCTACTAATGGTCATTTACAAACACAGATTGGATAACCAGAGATAGGGTAAGGGCTTGAAATTACTTCAAGGGGAAGGTGTTAGGAACCCCTCGAAGTCCACAACTGTGGTTCCCGGCCAAACAAGCTTTGTGAATTTTAAAACAGGTAGCACATAAGCAATAAAATCACATAGGTAAACAAATAAAGGTTTGTGAGAAGATTTGCAGTCTAAGCACACATATGTGCTAAAGTTTAAAATATTTTGAGTCTAGGAACACATATAAGGTTTTGAAAGAGTTATGATCTAAAAACACATATGTAAGGGATAGGGGGTCCTAGGTTGTTTATCCTATAGGATCACATCAATACAATGCCTGGTAATCACTCCTCAGAAGAGGGGATACACGTGGCATTAGCGCACCGGTTATCATATCCATGTCTACCCTTTCCCACCCCTCAGCAGTTATTAAGCGAGTGTTGTTTAACGACCTCTATGCGCGTTGTTACCCGTCCCTTGTTAATGGTTCTGGAGGGGATTAGGACCTCTACTTAAAGGCAGTTCTAAACAGACCCCTAAGATTGAAAGGAGAAAATACTAGGCGACATGAAAGAACAGATAGGACTTTAACAGATAAAGGTGGGGAAAAATAATTAAGAGGCTCAGATTTACCTCCACAGATAATGCACGTAAACAACACGACTCAAACACAAACAAGAGCAGTATTACTAGACAGGATCCTAAAACATGATGTCTAAGTGAATATCAAAACACAGAAGATATGCAATTTTATTTTATAAACCCAGAAGCAGGGGCCCTAATCAGTTTGCCTACTGATTTTAAGCCTGTTAACCATTAAGCAGTAAGCATAAAAGCAACAGTTTTCCAGTTTTATAAAAGTTGGTTTCCTAAGGCTTGCCTAGGCGTGGGGGGGAGGGGGGGGGGGATGCACAATAGTTACCAGAACTATTAAAATAGTTTAGAAGTTATTTTACCTAAAGCATGTTGTTCTAAGTGTTGCAAAGACACAGGGGTTATTACCAGTTTTACTAATACATGATAATCATATGTGAGATTGTCTTGTGTCCCTTTTTCATGCAACAGTAGTTTAGCTAGGTGTGACTTAGTGAGATCCTAAAACAGGGTATCTAGTATGAACATTATAAGATGCAGAATGATTTATATGCAAAATTCCTAAAAAAAAGCATGATTTCTAGATGCACAGAAAGTTATAACATGATTTCAGAATATGCAGTAGCAACAATTTTCATGTTAATGTTGTTATTTAACCTAGAAGCAAGATTTCTAAGTGATGAAAATAATGTCAAATGAGATGCTGAAAACAGTAAACCTACGAACATGATATCTAATGCATGACATGCTTAGAATTTATTTGTCCTAAATATGGATTCTAATGCGCACATGGGAAATGTAAACCTAAGGCATAATTTCTACTCGTTGATATTGATAACAGACATAGCTAACCTCCTCTTTTCACTATCCATCCCTAATATTCGTTTACAACAATCATTACAAACCAATATTGAATGAATTACATAACTAGGTAAAGAAAAAATAAGAAGTTACACTATAGGGAGTCTGAAAACAGGCCCAGATTTCCAGAACATCAAATGCCCAAATGTTTCATAGCCTTTCTCATATCCGGGTGTGTCAGAGTTCCCTAAGGACCTCAAGGGATCCGGGCAGTGCTCACACCCAGATTTCACAATCATAATTGAGTAAGTGCAGTATGGAAGTGCCAGCCCCAGTGCATAAGAGTTCAGAGGGATCTCACAGGAATCCCAAGGCAGCCATACACTGGAGGGGCGGAACTTAAGGACCTAAGAATAGAGTGAGAGTGCTTGACATAGTTTTGAAAAGGTTTAACAGGAAAGCAGTATTTGAAAAAGAGACCCAGTTGAAGTAGTTTTATAAAATAGGAGAATTGTTTAGTTAAACAGATTTTGAAAACAGTTGTGTAATTTAAACAAACAACAGGTCAGTCAAACAAGTTCAACAATACTCAAAGAACAAACCTTCACACAGGGATAACTGGGGATTGGGGACAAGTAGAGAAAGTATGGTGAACACATAACCGACAGGATTCATTTGCACTTGGTGCAGATAGTAACACATAGATTCTGGAGTGCTAATTAGAACATAGTTACAGAATCAGAAGTGCTCTAGGTAATTCATGGGATTGGGAGATAGCATAGTGTAGGATTTCATACTAAACATGATTGAGCATAGCATCAAGACAACTTAGGGTAACAAATCAATAGATGCATACCAGAACTAAGCAACCAGTACACAAGCATCAAAACAAAGTAGAGTTACATTGAGACAAATGACAGGTTTATAAGAACATGCTAACCCTAAAGAGGTAAGACATAACTAGCATACTAGATGAAGGAATGATGCAAGGAGGTAAATTACATGTTGAACATCAAAAAAATAGATAGAAACACATTAGGAACATGATAAATTGAAGCAGTAAAAAGAAACATATTGGTTTTGGGACTTGAATTGAAAATCAGAACATACCAGTAAAGAGACAGTAAACACAAAAGTGAAGGGACATGAGAGCACAATAGTTAGCCTTGGCTTGCAGCCGGCTAACTTAGAATAATAGTAAGTGACACAGAAAGAGCGCAGAAAACTTTGAGTGTGAGAGATGGTTTTTGAACCAAATGTGTTCGTGTGTGTTGAGTGGATTCTGTTGGTTGGTGAATGAGAGAGCATACATATATATATATATATATATATATATATATATAGTAGTTTGAAACTAGGTAGAATAAGGTAAGAATCACAATTAGACAGTAAATTATGGAACTCAGAACCAATTAGAGCAAAATTAGTTCAAGTACTCCCTTGATTAAGGGATTTAACTTCAAATGGTAAGAACATGTAACAAATAAGGAAATAAATCAATGTGTAACTGGAGCATTACAGATAAGGAAACAATTCAAACAGTGCAAGCACATAATAGATAATTAGGACTAGGTATATAAGATTCTAATTAAGGAAATATCATAAGAATCAATTAACAGTATAGTCAACCATAAAATAAGGCGAGAAAATAACTTAGAGGTCGGAAATAATTAAAAGATATCATCACAGGAAACCAGTAAAAGGTTTTAATCACAGAAAATTAGGGATTCAAATAGGAACAATACTGATTAAGGGGATAATTAACACAAAATTTCTATGAACAAACAGAATAAATACATAATAGGCAAGAAGAAGTAAAATTAGAAACATAGTAAAGTAAGAATCACATAGAATCAGGGATTCAACTAGAGAAGATAGAACTGATTAGAGGAATTAACAGAATAAACATATTATAAGCGGAAGAAACAAGAATCAGAAACCCTACTGAACATAATAGAGTGTTCCTGAGAAACAAGCACACGAACATATTACCAAAGACGGACTCAGAATTATAACAAGTGTTAGAACAAAGGTTTTATGATAACAAGTTATGACTAAAAAGCAATTTTTAACAAAAGGTTGTTTTAAACATCAGAGAACAACATTAAAAGACCAGAAATATATTTTGAAGAAAAGTTCCGGAAACCCTAAATAAAGCGACACTTTGAGAAATCGAAAGGTTTTTTCATGAAACAAACGAAAATAGCTCAGAAAGACCCCAGATCTGTTATAGATCTAAGAGGTACAATATAAGAGGTTAGGGTTTTCTAGAAAATAACCCAGAAATAGAGAGACCGACTTAGAAACCCATAGGTTTATCCGGAAAAAGGAAAGATTTTACTCGATCGAGCCATGGTGGCCTGAGAATGGTGAGCACAGGCCCAGGGGTGAGTGGAATGGCCACTGGTCCCTTGAGGACCTCAAAGAAGGCAGGAATCCCGGCACAGGAGAGCCATTAAGGCTGGAGGATGGTGGTAAGCCCCCATAGTCG
>ML420462.1:0-127783 GCA_005239525.1 Nicotiana knightiana | reverse complement strand
GAGAATGAGGGTTTGGGGAGGGGGGGGGGTGAGTATTAGGTTAATTATGGAAAGGGGGGATCTGGTACGTTGATCAAAAATTGATCAACGGTCCAGATTAAACAAGACATTGGGTCGGGGGATTAATGGATTTGGGCTTGGGGTATTTAGGCTTGATTTAATCAGGGTTGGGTCTGGTCTAATATGGAGTGATTAATCAATTTAGGCAAAAATTGAAATAGGCATGGGCTATTTGTTAAATACCCAGATAGTTTAATTAAAATAGTTTTATAAAGTAATTACTAATTATAAAAATGAATCATATGCATGGAAATAACTTAAAAATGATTATTTTATATTTAAGAATATAAGAGGCTAATTTCTGGTAAAAAAAAGTATAAAATTACATGCTTAGGCTATAATTGCAAAGCTATTGCAATTATATCCAAAAGATGCCAATTTGGCTAATTATAAAATAATTTGATCTTATTAGGACCATAAACAATGAAATAAATCAAGAAATGCCTTTGAAATCATTTGTGATGCGATTTTGTAATTATTTATTGAAAATAAAATGCTAGATAAGTTAGACAAAATATAGGGAAATTATGGAAAATACCAATCGTTGTTAATGCATGAGGTTGAAGGTACATATGCAATTTTAAAAATATTTTGGGATAAATTGGGTATCAACACCTGGATCTGCACAAAAATATGCAGAAGCGTAGTATGAGTACACCACAATGGTACCAAGTAAGTATCAATCCTAACCTCGGTAGAGTAGTGACGAGGCCAGATCAAGACAACTACTAGGAAAAATAAAAAGTATGAAAACGTAATAAGGATAAATAATGAAAAGCGGAGAAATAACAAATGCGAAAAGTTAACAGCATGAACTAATACCAGAACTGTAAGCACGAAAATAACATAAAGAAGGCAGTTAAAGAGAACCACAATGATCATATACAGATAATAACAAACAAACACAAGGAAGAATGAACCAACAAGAATCACAATGAGGTACCTCCTCGTGTACAATAAGAATCACCACAGAGGTACCGCCTCATGTATAACAAGAATCACCACCGAGTCACAAGCTCTACAGAGTAACACTAGAATATCTACTACATCACTGTTTGAAAGAAAATACAACATGAAATAAGTATAAAAGAAGGTGACTCTGAGGCCTGCGGACGCTGAGTAGGCATATGTTGAAGTCTCCGTAAAGCAGCTAACAAATGATCACTAACGACCGACATGAGCAGACGTACCTGGATCTGCACATAAATGAGCAAAAGCGTAGCACCAGAACAGTACCCGATAAGTATCAAGCCAAACCTCGGTAGAGTGGTGACGAGGCCAGGTAAAGACACCTACTAGGATATAAATAAACAGTATGAAAACTTAATAAGGATAAATAATGGAAAGCGGAGAAATAACTAAGAAACACTTAATGACATAAAATAATACTGGAATTGTAAGAACATAAATAACATAAAGAAGGCAGTTAAGGAGAACTACAATGATCATATACGAACAGTAACTGACAAAAACAAGGAAGAATGAAACAATAAGAGTCACAACGAGGTACCGCCTCATGTACAATAAGAATCAACCCCGAGGTACTGCCTCGTGTATATATATCAAGAATCACAATCGAGGTACCACCTCGTATTCAAAATTCACAATCTCAATTACAATCTTTCCTTATACCATCGCGTGAGCCATACAATTGAAATATGTTTTGAAAACAGTTTTCCCGAAATAGCTACACGCGCTTTAGCCAACCTTATGACACCGTGTGGCTTCACGTAGTTCTCCTGCAAGAAACACACACATAAGTCCCACCTTATACCGCCACATGCACATTAACCCCAAGCCTTATACCGCCGCATACGCGTCAATAACACATCACAATAATAACTAGCACCACAAGTGCCCATATATCACAACTTGCCAACAATCAACAATATCAATATTTCTACAACAATAGCCCACAGCTCCGCCATAACGTGTATAAGAATATCAACAATAACAATGAATGTAAAATTCTCAACAAGGAAGTTGTCTAAAAAATTATCAACTTTGCTTCAAAATGATATGACATTCACAACTTAAACACCAATAACTCAACAACGAGAAAGATACCATGTAACTATGAACCACATACAATTAACTCACTATGGAAAGAATAACATGAATTCAAATGAGAATAATAGCAGCGAAAGAGATAACTGGTAACAATGACTTCAAATAATTATAATTAACAATGAAAGAGATAGCACATACAATGACTTCAAGTAATAATAATCAACGATGAAAGAGATGACATGTATCAAATAAAGAAGCAACAAGCTCAACTAAAGCATGAGAGAAATTTATCAAGTAGGATGTAGAACAAGTGTTAAGCGAATAAATTACGACATATAAGGATAGACTAACACAAATAAAAATAGATTGACTATGAGAATTTAGAACATGATATGGCATTTCAATTATAACATGTAAATTATCTAAGTAGTCTAAACCGGTCAAATACCACGTAAAATCCGTGTACCCACTCGTCACCTTGCGTACATGACTTTTACATAGCACAAATTAATCAATCAATAACAATCCTAAGGGGTAGTTCCCCCCCAAAAAGTTAGGCAAGATGCTTACCTCAATTAGACCAATTCAACACTTGAAAATAGCTTTTCCTTAAAATTCGCCTCCACATGGACCAAATCGACTTAATATTATCAAACAATGCTAGGGAAATCAATTGCAATAGATAAAGCTAAGATCTTTACACTTTTCCCAAAAAGTCAACAAAAGTCAACCAGGGCCCGCCCGGTTAAAACCCTAGTCCAATAGTAGATTCCGACTATCCATGACCCCACGAGTTGATATATGTGATTAATTTCAAAATTCGAGTCCAAATCGACTCTCAAACCCCAAATTCTTATTTTTCAAAAACTTGACAAAGTTTCACAAATTTTCACTTTGATTCACATGATTTTGATGTTAAAATCTAAGATACATTGATGGAATATGATTAGAATCACTTACCCAAAGCTTGTAGGTGAAAATCACCTCTTTGAATCTCCTCCTACTGAGTCCAGAGTTCAAAAATGAGAGAATTGTTTTCAAAAATCCCGTCTCCCAGCCCTTTGTATCAGCTGCAGATGTCGCATTTGCGACACAGGGCTCGTATTTGCGAACCCTCACAATTGTGGACCAGGGTTCGCATTGACAGCCTCATGCGTCATCGTAATTGTGAGAAAAGTCTTCGCAATTGCGACACTGGTGCTCATAATTGCGATAATTGAGAACCAACACACAAATAGTTCATTTTAAGTTCAAAACCATTTCGATTTATGTCCGAAACTCATTCGATCCCTCGAGGCTCCAAACCAAATATCCACAGAAGTCTATAAACATCATACGAATTCGATCGCGCGATCAAAATGCAAAAACAACATCTAAAACTCCAAATTAAACTCTAAAACACATGAATTTCAAAGTAAAGTTCAAGAATTTCAAAAATTACAATTAAACGTCCGAATCCTATCAAATCAACTCCAAATGACACCAAATTTTGCAGACAAGTTCTAAATATCATAATGGACCTATTCCATGTCCCAAAACAAAATTCTGAGCTTGATATCTAAAAGCCAACCTACGGTCAAACTTTTCAACTTCAAATTGCCAAATTTTGGAAAATCAACCTACAAACTTCTAAAATCAATTTCGGGCATACTCCCAAGTCTGAAATCGAGATACGAAGCTATAGGAGTCATAAAAACAGAGTTCCAAGGTTTTTTTCACAAAAGTCAAAGTTTGGTCAACACTTTCTAATTTAAACTTCTAAGTCAAGAATCAAGGGTCCAAATCAACCCGAAAGCATCTCGGAACGGAAATAACCAACCCAACAAGTCATAAAATCATAAACACACATGTGTGAAGCATCAAAAAGGGGTAATGGGGGTGAAATTACACAAAACGACTGATCGGGTTGTTATAACTCCAAGACCAAAACTAATCCGAATTCAATCCGAAACACAACCGAGGCCCTCGGGACCCCATCCAAGCATGCCAACAAGTCCTAAAACACAATACGAACTCGCTCGAAGCTTAAATCAAATCAAACAACACCAAAATCACAAATCACACATCGATTCAAGCCTATTAAACTATTGAATTTCCAACTTCTAAAACTAACGCTGAATCATATCAAACCAACTCCGATTGACCTCAAATTTTGCACACAAGTCATAAATGACACAACGTCCCTGTTCCAATTTCCGGAACAAAAATTCAAACCCGATACCCACAAAGTCAACTCTCGGTCAAACCTCTCAACCTTCCAAACCTTCAACTTCCTAATTTTTGCTAAAATGCACCAAATAACCTACGGATCTTTAAATCCAAATCTGGACATACTCTTAAGTCCAAAATCACCATAAGAAGCTATCGGAATCATCAAAACTCTATTCCGGAGTTATTTACACAAAGGTCAAATTTCGGTCAATTCTTCCAACTTAAGATTCCAAACTTAGGATTAAGTATCCCAATTCACTCTGAGACATCTCCAGAACCAAACCAACCACCCTGGAAAGTCTCATAACCTCAAATTAACATATAATAAGAAATAAACAGGGGAACATGGCTATAATAAACAGGGGAACATGGCTGACACCTGTATATAAAATCCTGATCATCTCCTGACTCTGCTCCAATGAACTCTGGAGGCTTAAGCCTCCCAAGTCCCTCCAGTCTCTTTTGCTCCTCATCACTCAGTTGGGGGCCAACCTCGGCCTAGCTGCAGCAACCAGCTGGACTAGCAATACACCCGGTGTCTAGAGTCCCTGAGCTAGCTACTCTAGGTTATGGGTGGCATGAGTCTGGGCATCTCCTCCAGCCTGTGAAGTGGCTGGTTTAGCTAGAACTAAGAATGCTTGATCTAGGCTCGTGCACACAGTCAAAATCTAGGCTAAGGCCTCCTGAAGGCCAGGAATCACAATGGGAACTGCTGGTGCCTGAGGTGGTCCTACCAGCTCAACCACATCTGGTACCTGCTCCTGAGCTAGAGCAATTGGTGGCTATATTGCATGCGACCATGTTCGCTTACTCTTTGAGGAGTGGATTTGTACGTCATCACCCCCGGGGCTCAAGCTAGTTTCAGAATAGTTAGGACTTGTTTCGAGCTACTGGTGTGATGGTGCTGCAGTTATCGCAATTGGGAGCACCACCATAGAAATTGTGAAGTAGGCAGGGGCGCTTCAAGTGTAACAAGTGCGATGCCTTGATCACAATTGCGAAGAGGACACTAGGCATGGAGATGTCGCATTTGTGGTCATTTTGTCGCTTTTGCGGACAGTCTGCAATCGCTATGGAGGAAGCCCATGCCGCAATTGCGACATCTGTATGGGCTGACAAGGTTAGCTTTTGCGATCCCTGTATCGCATTTGGCATGGGTCACATTTTCCATTTCCATAGCTAGACAAAAGGTTGGGATTTCGGGACTTGGTCTCATTTATCAATTTTTGAGCCCTAGACTCGGTGGGAGGCATTTTTAGGAGGAGATTTTCATAAAAGCTATTGGGTAAGTGAGTATAACTCGCTTTTGATTATATACCATAATTATTTATGAGATTTAACATCTAAATTATGATATTTGAAGAGAATGTTTTGGGATTTTTGACTATATTTTGAAAAATAAAAATTGGAGATTTGATAGTCAAATTAGACTTGGATTTGAAAACCAAACAAATATATGGTCTCACGGGGTTGTGGATAGTCAAGAACAACCCTTTGACTATGGTTTTAACCAGGTGGGTTCGGAGTTGGCTTTTGGGAAAATTTTGTAAAGATCTTAACTTTATTAATCAAAATTGAGTTCTTCTGCATTGTTTGATCTTATTAAGTCATTTTTGGCTTTATTTGAGCCGAGGGTAGGTGAACTTTAAAGGAAAAGTCTATTTTTGAGTGTTGAATTGACCTAATTGAGGTAAGAATCTTGCCTAACTTTTTGTGGGGGGAAACTTTCCCTTAGGATCTGGTCTAATTGCATTATTTGTATTATGTGTAACGACATGTACATAAGGTGACGAGTGTGTACACAGGCGTATGTATGGTAATTAACCGGATTAAACCCGTAGTATATTATTATTCCTTGAATTGAAGTTGTTATTAAGCACATTTCATTATTGATTCATTCCCGGTACCCTTGTATTATTGTTGTGATTCTTGTAGTAGTTGTTGAGCCCTGGGCTATATGTTGTTGTGGAAATGGTATTGTTGTTGGTGATGTTGTGGCACAGGGCACGTGTGGTGCGGGTTAACTATTATATTGATAATGAGATGCTCATGTGACGACATAAGGGCGTTGTGTGTATTTGGCGACATAAGGGGGATTGTGCGCGCTTTGCTATTATGGGAAAATACTTCATTGTGATGGACACATGGCGAGATAAGGGGGCTTATGCGCGTGAAGCTATTTTAGGAAAAAGTTCTAAAATGTGAAGCTCGCGCGGTGTTGTAAGAGTGACTTGTAATTTGTGATTATGATGTGTGGTACATCGAGGTGATTCTTGTTTTAAATCTTGTGTTGGAACGACTTAATGACTAGAACATGTCATTGTTTGCCTTAATTAATTTCACTTCATGTATTACTTGTTTTGGTTAATTTGTCATGTTATCCCATGCTTACTCTTGTTGCCATTTATTTGTTATGCTTTTCGTTGTTAGTTCCATAATGATATCTTGCACATGTATATGTGTAGTGAGCATCTCGACTTGAACCTTGTCATACTCCACCGAGGTTAGTCTTGATACTTACTAGGTACCATTTGTGGTGTACTCATACGACGCTTCTACACATTTTTGTGCATATCCAGGTACCTCGGATCGAGCCGGTGGCTATTGTGTTGAGACAGATTTTGTGGAGACTTCAAGGTATACCTATTGTTCTAACTCGCAGGCCTTAGAGTCACCTTTTGTTGTTTTTCCTTATTACTATTATTTGTATTCCAAAATAGTGATGTATTTTGAGATTTCTGAAGTACTCCTAATAGAGCTTATGACTCTGTACTACCTAATTCGGGATGTATGACTGTTGATCAGCTTTCGTCAATGTTATGTTTAATTAGTTTCTATTTAATGATTTAAGTTGTTTTAACTCTGTTAATCTCATCATGTGTTAGGCTTACCTAGTCTTAGAGACTATGTACCATCACGATCCTTAAGGTCGTGACAAGTTGGTATTAAAGCTCTAGGTTCATAGGTTCTACGAGTCATATGAAAGCTTAGTAGAGTCTTGCTGATTGGTATGGAGATGTATGTACTTATCTTCGAGAGGCTACGATACTATTAGGAAATTCCACATCTTTCACTCATTATCGTGCGGAATTATTGACTTTGGAATCTGAGTTTTTGTCTTTCTATTCTCTCACAGATGATGAGAGCACATGCAACATCAGTTATTGACAATGCTTCTCTCAGTGCCAGTGTTTCTAGAGGCAAGGGCAGAGGCCGAGGCAGAGGCAGAGCATGTGCTACAGAAAGCGACTGTGCTAGGGCCACGACTGAGGAGCCACGAGTAGCTCCAATAGGGAGAAGGCACCCGAGGTGCATGTTGCTACCCCTGGACACCATGAGACTTTGGCGTATTTCCTGAGCGTGTTTGGTACTTTGGCTCAGGCAGGATTAATTCTCGTTGCACCAACTACTTCTCAGGCAGGGGGAGGACCTCAGGCTCTTGCTGATCGTACTCCGAAGCAGCAGGATCCGGGTGTCATATCGGTACAACCCATGATCACGGTTCAATATGAGGTCAAGCCAGTGGCATTGGAGGATGAGCAGAAGAGGCTAGATAGGTTCAAGAAGTATTTTCCTCCTATTTTAATAGGCGCGACTTCTGAGGATGCACAAGGTTTTCTAGACTAATGTCATCGTAATCTGCACACTATGGGCATTGTGGAGGTGAGCGGGGTTGACCTACCACTTTCCTGCTAATAGGGTCGGCATATAGATGGTGGTAGGCTTATGAGGAGAGTAGGCTAGCTGGTGTAGTGCCACCTACTTGGGCTCAGTTCACTAATCTATTTTTGAGGTAGTGCTTTCCACAGATCCTCAAGGATGCATTGTGCACCAAGTTCGAGCAGTTGTGCCAAGGGACTGTGATAGTGTCCAAGTATTCCATGAGGTTTAGTGAGTTATCTCGTCATGAACCTTCTTTGATTTCTATTGTTAGAGAGAGAGTCCGCAGATTTATCGAGGGACTCAGTTATGGTCTCAGATTTGGGATTGCACGGGAGTTAGAGACTGATACTCAATTCTAGCAGTTTGTGCAGATCGTTAGAAGGTTGGAGCGTGTCCACGACCAGGAGAGAGGGGATAGCAAGGCCAAGCGAATCAAGATTTTGGAGGGTTTAATGGTTCCTGCTCTATAGCTTCAGCTTGTCATGGTAGAGGTTATGCCAGTAGAATGGTCGAGTCTGCACTGCAGGTTACTCACGGGGTGCCTTCAACGATTATTCTAGCCGTCCGGACCAGACTCAGTACCAGCATCCATGCCGTTAGTGGGGTTGTTTTGAGTGTGATCATACTAGGAACATGGAGAGATATTTTCCCAGGATTCAGAAGGGTGGACATCCGCAGGGTATTCAGGTTATAGTTTCTGCTCTAGATGCTACTCCACCTACATAGCCAGCTAGGAGTGGAGGACATGCAGGTAGAGGACGTCCTAGATAAGGAGGCCAGAGCCATTGCTATGATTTCACTGGAAGGTTTGAGGCTATTGCTTCAAATGCTGTCATCACAGGTATTGTTTTGGTTTGTCATAGAGATGCATTAGTACTTACTCGTATGTGTCATCTTACTTTGCTTCATATTTGGATATGTCCCGTGATTCTTTGAGTACCCCTGTTTATGTATGACGATAGTCTATAATCTCGGGTTTTAGTTGCTTATTGCACTCTAATTTACTGCACTTTTATTATTTTGAACTTTAATTGCTAGTGTTTTGTACTTATTGCGTGTTTTATGCCTTTTAGGAGCGATTCTGAGCTATGTATATGTATGAAATGAATTTGAGCTATTTGGAGCTTTGAAGTCTGAGTAAAAGCCCAAGGGATTAAGCCGAGATCATGTTTGGGGCTTGAAAACCACATATGGATATCAAAAAGAGAGGAAAATACTCTGAGAAATCCCCACAGCCACAATGCGTAGGGCGCCACACTTGTGCATTTCTCTACTGCTTGTTAGAAACAACTCTCTAAATTTCCTCACTAATGCCCCGCATGGCGCGTCGCCCCATGCGGTGCTCCTGTGCAATTTTTACAGAGTAATTTTCGTATTTTGGCTAGGAGAATGTGATTTCGTCTGGACCCGACACTATTTGGTAACATGGATAAATGTTATTTTCTGGGACTTTTGACATATTGGAGACTGAAGGAGGCTATATAGGAGTTGGAGAAGCAAAAGCACAAGGAATTCATCATTCAATCCTCACTCAAGACCTGAGTTTGGATTGTTTTATGTTTTCTTTTACTTTCAACATATTTGTGATGAATTTCTTCATGTCTATGGAGTATTTCCTATTAGGGTTTGATGGATTTGGTGTATTGATATTTGTTTGTGGAGTATAACTCTAGTTTTGTGTATTGAAGCATTTTTGGATGATTTAATTGTTGCATCTATATCCACTTGTTCATGTAATCGAGAAAGGCATAAGTTTTAGTATCCTTGCATTATAGTGTTGGTTGAGTTCATAGATTCTTCTAAGTAATCGAAAGAGGCTAGTTGAATCATTGATTAAACCTAGTTAGGAGGATAATTGGAAGAGGTTCTCTTAGAGACCAATCCACTACGCATTCTTACATATCTTCACGTGCTTAAATTGGTTCATCTTGTGAGGTTAAGACTTAACCGAGAGAGGAGTTTTGCTTAACATTTGAACTAATAATTGAGTGAATTCGAGATACTCACTTAAACATTAGAAGTGAATTATTTAGAGTTGGATCCCAAACAATTATCGTTCACCTATCCTATCAACCAATATTCTCTCCAATTGATAACTTCCTTGTTTACCTTTGTTTCGATTGTCATTAGTCAATAGCTTTAGATTCTTAGTTAATTTTAGTTATTCATTATAAAAACCTCGATTGTTGATTCTCCTAGATAGCATCCAGCTAGAAAGTACAAAAATACTATTTAACTCCAATCCATGAGGATACGATATTGTACTATACTATCTTTGACTAGCGAACATAATTAAAGTGGTGTTTTGCACTCGTCAAATTTTGGCGTTGTTGCCGGGGATAGGCAATCAATAGTGTTTGAAATAGTTTGTCGTTCTAATTTAGGAATTTTTTCTTTTTATTTCATTTTATTTTCCCCTTTTTATGTTTGGTGTTCCTTGATTGTGTGCAGGTTACAGGTTCAGAGTGGTGCATGACTAGAACATATGCGAAGGACGTGATACCATACGAACCCAAGATAGAAAAGTAGTTGCGACAATTGAGGAAGGAAAGAAATCTCACTGAGACATCAGAAAAGGTTGGTCAATACTCAACCAAAGAACTTATGGTGGGAAACAATGAAGATAATGTAGATTTGGCTGCGAGAGAAGCATCTGAACGACGAGATCAAGATGCACGAGATGCTGAAGCATCAACTAGTAGAGATGCACTGATTATCTACGAAGAAGAGGGGGGTCATAGAATTGCTCAAAATCAACCCTTGGGTGCAGACTAGTTCGGAAATATAGCTCCCATGCCTGGGATACCACTTGGCGATTAGGCTAGACAAATCCAAAATCAAGGTTTATCAAGTGTTAGACCACCTCCAATTGCAGTAAACAATTTTGAGTTGAAGCAAGGGTTTCTTCAAACCCTTCAGAATTGTTGTGTCTTCAGAGGGAAGCAAAACGAAGATCCAAACACACATCTAATGGACTTAGAGGAGATTATGAACACCTTTCAATATAATGGTTTGTCACGAGATGCAGTATACTTGAGGGCATTCCTCTTCACACTCAAAGATGATGCAAAATAGTGGATTCGAATCTTACCCACAGGTTCGATTAGAACATAGGAGGAGATGACCAGAAAATTCCTTGATAAATATTTCTCCTCAGCTAAAACGGGCAAGATTAAAAGAGAAATTCATAACTTCTGCTAGAAAGACACGAAAACTGTTTTTGAAGAATGGGAGAGGTTTAAGGAGATTGTTCGAAAGTGTCAACATAGTGGAATTGAACTTTGGATACAACTCCAGGACTTTTGGGATGGATTGACACCAACCTCACGTAGAATATTGAGCAATGTTAATATTCTTGATGAGTTATCTGAAGATGCTAATCAATGGCCCACTGAGAGTGTGGAAAGAAGAAGAACAACTGGTTTTCACCAAGTTGATGCTAACACATCTGTGCAGGTACAACTTGATGCTATGACCAAAGAAATAAGGAAGCTGACCTTAGCCTCGATACGCATCTTGTGATATATGTGGAAGAGGACACCCTACTCATGAGTGTCAAGCCTCAACTGAGGAAGTAAATGATGTGGGAAACTACAACTATAATGCAATGGGTTAGAGGCACCCCGATTTTGCATGGAGTTCACCTGGAGGTACTGCGAATGCTTGGCAGCAAAATAACTCTAGACCATAGGGACATGGAGCTCCAGCATACCAAAATCAGCAGAGGCAGCAATTTCAGCCTCAACAACCCATTCAGTCTGGCATAGTAGATCTCATGAATGCCTTCATTCTGAAAACTGATTAGAGGCTTTAAGCTCATATCTCAGCAATACGGGAACATGGAACAACTATCAAAGAATTAGCACTGGTGTTCGAAACCTGGAGAGACAAGTGGGACAGATTCAAGCAATATTATCTAAGAGGTTCTAGGAACTCTCTTCGCTGATACTGAAAAATATCCCAAAGAAACAATGAATGTTGTACTTCTGAGAAGTTGGGCAAGTGTTAAAAGATACCATTCCAATCCAAAAAGAGGTGGTAATTGAAAGGGAAAGTGGGGAGCAGCTGAAGAATGATATTGACAAGAAGAAGAAAGGAAAGAAGGGAGATGGCAAAAAGAAGAAGTAGGGAACTTCGAGAAGGGATGAATCTAATGAGAGCGAGCATATGCCTGCTCTACTTTTTCCTCAAAAGTTATATAGAGAAAAGTTGGACAAGCAGTTTGAGAAATTTCTCAATGTGCTGAAACAGGTTCATGTGAACTTACCATTCACGGAAGTGCTCTCACAAATGCCTTTTTATGCCAAATTCTTGAAGGAAATCCTTACAAAGAAAAGTAAAATCGAGGAGACCTCAGTGGTCAAGCTCACAGAGCATTGTAGTACAATATTGCAAAACAAACTTCCACAAAAGTGTGGAGATCCAGGGAGTTTTACTATACCTTGATCTTTAGACTCAATAAATTTTGATAAGTCTTTATGTGATTCTGATTCCTCCATTAACTTGATGCCTCTATCTATTTACAGGAAACTTGAGAAGGAGATTAGAGAGATAAGGCCGGTGCCAATATCATTGCAGCTAGCAGACCACATGACTTTGATACCCGAGGGGATAGTGGAAGATGTGTTAGTTAGGGTAGATAAGTTCGTATTTCCTGTAGATTTTATAGTAGTGAATATGGAGGAGAACAAGGAGGTCCCCCTCATCTTAGGAAGATCATTATTAGCAACGGGTAGAGAAATATTAGATATACGCGAGAGGAAGCTCATGCTTAGAGTGGGTGAGGAGACGGTGACCTTTGAGATGAATGTGGAAACGGGGGTGAAAAAGGAAACACCAGCTGCAAGTGTTGAGAGGAAAGTGAAGAGCTCGAAATAGAAGGTTGCACTAAGCAAGAAAGATATGTGTGGGGTGCAACCCAAAAAGGCTGAGAAGAAGCTGTCTTAATGGATGTGCGCATTAGTTCGAAGGCGAGGAATGGATCCCAACTTCGACCCAGACCCCAACTAGATGTTCAAGAAAGTTTCCTTTACCTTATGCTTTTTAATTGTGTGTCTTAGGGACATGGCACAACTTAAAGTGTGGGGTGAGGGATAATTGTATGTTGTATGTATATGTGTTAGTTTTGTTAGTTGGAGTAATTGGAAAATTGAATTTTTTTTTATTTTTCCCGATGATGGATTTCATTTGACGGGTTTCTTGAGGGAGTAAAGTCGAAGAAAAAAGATAAAAAGATTTTCTTTTGTTAGGTAGAGTAATAATTTCCCCTTGATTTTTCTTTGTGCCACGGTTCTTTTCCAAAGGTTTTATTTGAATCGGGTGTAGTTTGTTTTTATTTTTTTAGGAGTAGGAAGCCTTATGCTATGATTTGAATTGAAGGCGATATCTCTTGAATTTTTTATGCCTTGAGAATAGTAAGTGCTTTAGTTGTGACGCTTAGGCTCAGTTTTTGACTCGTGTATAAATACCGTAAATTGTATGATCTTACTTTGCTTAACTGCGTTGACTAGAGTGTCTTGATAGTCCAATACGGAGTGAGTTATATGCCATGTGTGTGTGAGGTTTTGTGTTATTCTGTGCATTGCATTTGATGTCTAGAACTTGCCCCGTGTGTTTGCAAAATGAAATTGTAGTTTTGTTCAGTCTTGGAAGTGATTTAGGCATTTCTGTGTTTAGCCAGTTATCTGCAATTATCCAACTAATTGTTATGTATCGTAGTTAACCCTTTTTGAGCCTGTAATCTTATTCCTTTGGCAACCACATTACAAGCTACCCATTTGTTTGAATTGACCATTTATTTGAACCTTTTCGCCTCTCGTGAGCACTTGAATTTGATATGAACTTTGTAAAAGTTGAAGCGTGGGGTGGTTGGTTTGGCTTTGAGTGGAACTAATGAAATAAGGAGAAAGGTGCATTGTTTTTGAAAAGTAAGAGCCACTTGAATTGAAAAAGAAGAAAACAATAGTTGTATGGTTTTGAAAAATATTCTTTGATAGTGATGACTCTTGATGTATTTGTGCTTAAAGAAGTAGGGAATTAATATATATTAATGTGAAGGTGGAGTTATGGTTTGACTTGAGTGTGTGGATTTGAATGGTTAATTGTATGTATTAAAGTGCTTAGGGAGGTGTAGTCACTCATATAACTTTAGATTCTTAATTAATTTTAGTTATTCATCATAAAAACCTCGATTGTTGATTCTCCTGGATAGCCATCCAGCTAGAAACTACGAAAATACTGTTTAATTCTAATCCACATGGATACGATGTTATACTATACTATCTTTGACTAGCGAGCATAATTAAAGTGGTGTTTTGCGCCGTTCCCGGGGAATGACAATCAATAGTGTTTGAAATAGTTTTTAAGCAAATCCACTAGGCAAGGTGCCTAGGGCTAGTTTTATTAATAATAATAAAAAGAAAACAACAAAGGAAGATCACAAGTAAGGGAGTAAAAAGTAACAATAGTGTTGCCTCTATGCTTAGCTATATAATCACCCCTCTGCACCTCACATTGCCTTATGATAACAGCCTCATGTAGAAGATCATGGTGTAGCTGCCAGCAAAGTCTCACGAGGGCATATAATCTCATAGCCTGTAATGACTTGATCGGTCGTTTTGCATTATCGGACCCTGTTCCCTTAAATGAAACTTCTCATAGTGGCTTATTGTGATCTATGACTTGTGGGGACGGGTGGTTCGGGATTCGGAAGTGTTTAGAGTGATATAGGAACACTTGGTTCCTTAAGGTTGGCCTTTAAGGCCAAGTTTGACTTCGGTAAACATTTTGAGTAAACGACATCGGAATCGAGTTTCGACGGTTCCGGTAGCTTGGTATGATGATTTCAGACTTGGGCGTATGCTCGAAATCGGTTTTGGATGACCCCGGAGCATTTCGGCACCCAATAGAGAAATAAGAGTTTCCTTAAGTTCATATTATGGTTTAAGATGTGTTTTTGTGTTATCGAGGTCCAAACGGAATTCTGAGACCGGGTATAGTTCTGTTATGTCATTTATGACTTGCTTGCAAAATTTGGTGTCATTCCGAGTAGCATAGGTCGATTTCGGCGCATTGTTAACAAATCAAAGAACTTGAAGTTCTTAAGTTTGATCTTTAGGGGTTTTGAGGTGTGATTTTGAGTTTTAGCATTATTTTGAATGTTCCGAAGGCTCGAGCGAGTCCGTATTATGATTTGGGACTTGTTGGTATACTTGGACGGGGGCTTGGGGCCCAGGTGCCTCTCGGGCACCATACGAGGCTAAAAACCAGCTGAAGCAATTGCTGGTGCACCTGTTCTAGTGTGGCCGCAGGTGCGGTTGCCCAGTAACAGGTGAGGGATCGATCCTGCAGTCCCAGCCTCGCAGGTGCGACCTTCAGATGGGCTGCCTTGTTCTCGCAGGTGCGGGCCCTTTTCCCGCAGATGCGGAGCCGCTGGTGCGGACTCAGTTCTGCAGGTGCGAGCCCAGGCCCCTTGTCCCAGTTCCGCAGGTTCGAGCCTTTACTCGCAGGTGCGAGACCGCATGTGTGGTCCTTGAGCAGCAGGTGTGGAACCACTAAAGGCAGTGAGTTCTTTAAAACACGGGAATTCTTCATTTTTCTCCATATCTTCCCACCATTAGAGACCTTGAGATTTGGAAAAGAGCCCCACGACCTAGCTACTGAAAGGTAAGTGAATTCTACCCTAATGTTAGTTTAATGCATGAATTCCTAGTCAAATTAACTACCTAATTAGTGAAAATCAAGGATTCGGGGAGTAACCTAGGGCTTTATGAAAATTTAGGGAATTACCCGTTAATTAGCCATGAAATCATACAAAAATCACATATTAACAATCCTTAGGTTATGGGTAAGTGATTCCTTCGAAAAATTTCCGAAATCCGAGCATGTGGGCCCGGGGATTTCTTCAAGTAGGATGAAATGACTAAGTAAATTGGAGAATTCCATTATTTTAGTATAATTTGATATATTTACATAATGTTTGATTAGTTTCGAGTCCTTGGGAGACGAGTTCAAAATTTCGGGCGCATTCTTAACCCGGGGAGTAGGTTCGATGCGAGGTGAGTCTCCTTTCTAACCTTGTAAGAGGGAATTGTCCCCATAAGTGATTATGCATGGTTGTTTTTCCTTATTTGCAGGGGGCTACGCACGCACGAAGTGACGAGATCCCATGCGTAGCTACTATTATGCCTTGTCGGGTAGTTTAGAACTCACAAGCATGCTTTATGTGTTATATCTGTGATCTTGCATATGGTCTAAGTAGTCTAATATCCTCGAATCTCACATGTGAAGGCCTAAGAAGTTATGCTTTGAAGTTGACATTATTAAATTCTTATCCTGTTAGTATGTTCCCTGCTAAATTATCCGGAATTTCCTGTTAATCATGTATTTATATGGGCACCCGAGTCGCATGAATGATTCGCGAGCGGCGTGGCCCTAGTATTATATTAACTGCGTCGCATGTTCGATTCACGAGCGGGGCAGATAGATGCTGTTGCGCCCCTTTTTTTCCTCGCGGAATATCGGGTTTATGACATTGGTTGAGACAACTCTTTCCTTTTGGGAAAAGGGTTTGCATATTTTGAAGAGTCGCCACCTAACGACTTTAATGGTACGTTAGGGCACCTAAAGGGTTCAATTATAACTACGTTTCTAACCAGAGATTTGGGTAAGGGCTTGAAATTATCCTAAGGGAAGGTGTTAGGCCCCCCCTCAGGATCCACAAGTATGGTTCCCGGCTAAATAGTTTCGTGAATTTGTAAAACTAGCAAATAACAAGTAAAGGCTCAAATAAANACTCCTCGAAGAGGGGCTACACGTGGTATTAGCGCACCGGTCATCATATCCATATTCTACCCTTCCCACCCCGTAAGGTTATTAAAACGAGTGTTGGTCTCGACCTCTATCACATGCTGTTACCCGTCCCTTCCTATCAGTCCCGGAGGAAATTAGGACTCTTATCCTAAAAGGAAGTACTAGGCAGACCCTCAGGTTTTAAAGGTAAAATTCTAAGGCGACAGATAACAAAACAAGTAGGACTGCAGATAAAGGAAAGCATAGAAAATAGATAAAGGCTCAAATATTCCTCCACACACAGTACACATAAGCAGCATGTCTCATACACAATTAAGGTCCATATTAATTCAGAATCCTAAAACATGGTATCTAGGTGATAGACAGATTATTGCATAACTCAGAGAGGAAGTCTTAATCAGGCTTGCCTACTGGTTTCAAGCATGCTGGCAGTTAAACATGATCACAAAGACAGTTCTGATTTTATCTTTTTAAATTTAATTACCTAAGGCTTGCCTAAATGTTGGATAACATGCAACAGTTATTCAGATTGGTTAATGACTCTAAGTTGTTTTAGATAATAACATGCGATTCTAGGTGTGAAGATGTACAAAGACTAATTACAAGTTGCTGAGAACAGGGGACTGTTCTGTGTTTAGACTAAATGCAGTTAAATAGATACGATCCTATAGCATGATATCTAATGCAACATGATGCGAAATAACTTAAACAGGATTTCTAAATGCACATAGAATCATAGCATTATGCACAGTTTTAGGAATAGCATAAGTGACAGATTTTAATGGTTATTCACCTAGAACAAGATCTCTACGTGTATGGCATGATAAGGCATGATTACAACTTATTTATCCTAAGACAGTACTTCTAGTGAAATTTCCGAACATAGGCAGAATCACGTAATAGCAGCTTATTTTATTGTAATTATTTATCCTACAGGCAGGATTTCTAAGCGTTGAGATGAGATGTTGAATACACATTAATCTTAAGTAGCATGATATATAATGCATGGCATGGTGTTCCTAAACATGGCTGCTATTGGGCATAGAGAGATAATAAACCTAGAAAACATGGTCTCTACTCTTAATTATACTACAACATGTATATCACCTACCCATTTTTTACTATCCGACCCCATAGTTCTTTACAAATAATTATTACAGGCCATTGAATACGAATTACACAACTAAAATAGAAGGAAAATAAGAAGTTAACTATAGGGAGCCTACAGAATAGGCTCAAATCTCCAAGTCCTCAATGCCAGGTATTATTTCATAACCTTCTCATAATCGGGGTGTGTTAGAGTTCCCTAAAGACCTCAAGGGCTCCCAGGAAGTGCTCACACCCAGATTTCATAGCCAAAAGAGTACGTGCAGTGTGGAATGGCCAGCCTCTGTGTGTCAAAGTTTAGAGGGAGCTCAAGGGTCCCAAGACAATGCTCACACAGAAGGGGCAAAACCTAGACTTCTAAGAGTATATGTGAGAGTGCTTTTTATTTTTAAAAGGGTTTAAGTAAGAAAATAGTTTTAAGGAAGGGTAAGTAAGAAAACAGTTTTGAAGAGGGTAACTTGATTGGAATAAAAGTTCAACATCACACAAAGGACCAGGGATAGTCCAAGAATCACAAAAAGGGGTAATGGGATTTGAGGGACAAATACAGAGCATGTGACAGCAAACATGTAGCAGGCAGACACACATATAGGCATACCATCAGAAGCTCCTAAGGGTCCATAGGATTAGGAGTACAGTAAAGTATTAGGTTAGACTTACACCAAAACAACTAAGACCATGATTAAACTAATGTAACAGTCATAGGCATGGAGATTCACGTAAGAAAGCAGGTGCTAAGTATACAGAAACATGCTGGTCATAAACAAGTAAGGCCTATCTTAACATGCAGAGGGGAGTTCAGGATCCTAGGTACATGTTGAATAATAAGTAAAAGCAAATTAGAAACACACTGAATTACCACAGTGATAGAAACATGTTGGTTTGAGGACTGAAATCTAAATTAGAACATACCAGTGAAGTGAGGAAAGCAGTAACACAAACAGGAAGTAGGAGATGCACAATAGTTATCCTTGGCTTGCAGCCGGCTAACTTAGAATAGTAGTAGCTAGCACAGAAGAGAGAGTAGAGAGTTTTTATTTGTGTTTGAGAGAGAGTTGAACAGATCAGTTCTGTCTAAAAATGAGAGAAAAGCATACCTATATATAGTTTTTGAAAGCTGGGTTAAAATAAGGTAAAAATCAGAATCAATTTACAATTATGGAACTTAGCATCAATCCCAGTGAAATCAGCCCAAGTACTCCCATAATTAAGGGAGTTATTCAAACGGTGAGTAACAAATAAGGAAAGGGACCATATATAGCTTAAGGAATATTCAAACAGTGTGAAATCAGCATAAATATCCCATTTATTGAAGGGGTTAAATTCAAACGGCTAATAGGCAAATAGCAAATAAGGAAAGTTCCCATGCATATACCATATAAGGAAACAATTTCAACCCAATACAAGTATGCAATTGAGACTAGGTTCATCAGATTTTAATTAGGAAACATGAATTAATTAACAGTAAATCAACCATGCAAGGTAAGAAATAAGTTAAAGGACGGAAATCAGTAAGAATATCCCATAAGAAATCAGTAAGGTTTTTCAAATCACAAGGAATCAGGGATTCAAATAATAAATCAGGAACCCTAACAAAGTAAATATAGAGAATCAGGGATTCGAACAGGAATAACATCAATTAAAGGAGATTAACATGTATTGAATAAATAACAGGCAAGAAGTCAGAAACCCTAGTAGTGAAAACATATGAAATTAGGGGTTCACATGAACTTATGGGGTAAACAGCAATGTAAGCGGAAAACGAAGGAAAGAATCAGATACATAGATAAACAACATAGGGTAAAACATTAGATAATCATAAAGTTCATACATATGCAAACAATATCAAAGAAAAGTCAGGAACTTAGGGTTTAGGACTAGAAAAGTAGGGATTTCATCACAACATGCCAGATAAAGGAGAGAAGCTTAAATAAAACACTAAAAAACAGTAGAGACCCTAAGATAATACTAAGAAATCATAGGAAAATAATTTAAAAATGGGGTCATGAAACCCTAGTTGAAAACGAAGAGTCGTTTTTAGAGAATATCTGAAAATCTTTGAGAAAACAACGAAATAGCTTAAAGTATACACAGATCTATCATAGATCTAAAAGAAACGAGGAGTTTTAAGAGTTAGGGTTTCAAAGAGAACCCAGAAAGATAAGAAAACCTCAAAAATATTACTGGTTTAAACCCCAAAAGTCATAGATCTTACTCGAACGGTTGGAGGTGGTTGAAAAATGGCGTGAAGGACCATGCGTCGGAGTTGAACTCCTATAGGTTCACCTGAGGACCTCAGGGTAGTATCAAACCGGCGTGGGGTGAAGCAGAGGCTAGGAGAGTGTGAGAGGACATAACTTCCGGTGAGAGAGGTACCGGAGAAGATGGACGGAGTCCATTGGAGGGGATGGGAGATGGAAGGTTCTAGAGAGGACCTAGAGAGAACCAGATGATTGTGAGAGAAGTGAGACGGGGGAAAAATGAGGATGGGAGGGGTTAGTCTTTAGGGTTATTAGTGGTAAGAGTGAATCTGGATCGTTGATCAAATTTGATTAACGGTCCAGATTACACATAGGATTGGGTCGGGTGATTTTAATGGATTGGGCCTAGGGTCTTGGGCTGGTTTCAATTGGGTTGGGGTCAGATTAAATTAGGCTATAACTTAAATAGAAAGGGGCTGATTGTCAAATACCCAATTAAATAGATAATTAATTAATAAAAATAGCTAACAATTACATAAAATGAAATGAAGGCTAAATGGGTGAAATTAAGGTAATTAACTAGTATTTAAAATATAAAACGACTAATTATTGAATTAAAATAGCATAAAATTAGGCTATAATTGCAAAATTATTGTAATTATAGTCAAATAATGCCAAATTGGCTAATTTGTGAAATAACTAAATCCTAATAGGATTAAAAATGATATATTGAGCTAAGAAATATTTTGGAATTATTGGTAATGCAATTTATGAATAATTATTGGATGTAAAGTACTGAATAAATTAGAAAAATAAATTGATAAAAATATAGAAAATTATGGAAAAATACCAATTATTATAAAAAATGATTTTGAAGGTATATATGCAATTTAAAAATAGATTTGAGGAAAAATTGGGTACCAACAGTTGCCCTTCTTTACCCGGGAAGGATGGAAGAGTTGTTGGGTAAAGATATTATGGCCAATTTGACCGAGTGGAAATAGCTTGAAAGGTTCGGGCCGCACCCTGGTTTCTGAGCTGCCTACATATTCCTGGATTTACAGGAATCTGGCCGTATGTAGTTCAGGAACCACCGGTGAAGTATACCGATGAAGTTTTATAAGGGTGGACGCAAAGTGCAAGATTGGGTGAACAAGCGGCTTACGGGGTAGTTAGGAAAACTGAGATGGGACCGCGCCTTCCATGATGGATTTTGCTTGCCGGGTTACCTGCAAATGAGTAATACAAACATATCATGCGTAATTTAAACATGGTGCAAGTTCCCGTTGGATTATGAATGCTGTCTTTGGATGGTTAAGGATGACGTCTTTAGACCATGATGTCCTAGGACATGAATTTCTTGATGCAGGATTCGCAGGCCATGAAATGACGTTCTTGGGCCATGGAGATGGTGCCTCCGAACCATGACTCCTTTGAATAATGATATGCAAACTGATAAAAGAGATCCTCAGGCCATGACATGGTGTTCTCGGGCTATGAATATGGTGCCTCTGAACGATGACGCCTTTGGATAAGTTGGCGATATTTCAACCCATGAAGATGCAATAGTATGATGCTGACAAGGCACAACTTAGCCTTGCGAATTAAAGGGATAGAGCTTATCCCAAAAGGAAAGCGCAGTAAATAGTGCTAGAGGCATTGGTTGCTTTTTGAGAAGTAAATGGAGGTAGCGTTTAACCTCGAAAAGCAGAAAGGTAGCCTTATGCAATATACGAATACAGATGGAGACAACGTTTATTCTCGGAAGGCAGAAATGTAGCCTTATGCAATATGCGAATGCAGATGGAGACATCGTTTAGTCTCGAAAGGCAGAAAGGTAGCCTTATGCAATATGCGAATGCATATGGAGACATCGTTTAGTCTCGAAAGGCAGAATGGTAGCCTTATGCAATATGCGAATGCAGATGGAGACAACGTTTAGTCTCGGAAGGCAGAAAGGTAGCCATATGCAATATGCGAATGCAGATGGAGACAACGTTTAGTCTCGGAAGGCAGAAAGGTAGCCATATGCAATATGCGAATGCAGATGGAGACATCATTTAGTCTCGAAAGGAAAAAATGTAGCCTTATGCAATATGCAAATGCAGATGGAGACAACGTTTAGTCTCGGAAGGCAGAAAGGTAGCCATATGCAATATGCGAATGCAGATGGAGACAACGTTTAGTCTCGGAAGGCAGAAAGGTAGCCTTATGCAATATGCAAATGTAGATGGAGACAACGTTTCTTCTCGGAAGGCAGAAAGGTAGCCTTATGCAATATGCGAATACAGATGGAGACAACGCTTAGTCTCGGAAGGCAGAAAGGTATCCTTATTTAATATTTAAGGAAGGACAACATAAATTCTTAGCTGGTGTAAAATTGCGGTAGAGCATTGTGATAATGAAGCATTGTTTGTGCTGATAATAAGTGTTGGCGTGACGAGTTTGAGGAACGATGTTTGTCCTTTGAGCGGATAATATGTTTTGGGGTTTTGCAATTTTGTGCCTGCGCCCAAAGAAAGATCGTGAGTTTTGTAAAGGGGAAAGGTTAGTTCGCATTCCTGCTAGCCCTGCTCGGATCATTTGCTTGATCATAATGATACTGTTTGCGTCATTGGGGTAGCGTCCGCTAAACAAGATGCTTCAGAAAAAAAATAAATATGTATGATTTTTGTAAGATATAATATATAGTCTAAAATAGTTGTAGATGAACCGACGACATGACACAGCTCGAGACATTTCAACCTCTCCTGCTGCGGAATTTTGAGGGTCCCCCTCAAAATTCTGCCCCAGTTTGCTGGGTGGACACCTCTGACTGCTGCTCGTGCGGCGATTGGCTGAGCTTTCTTCGGAATTTTGAGGGTTTTCCTCAAAATTTTGCCCCAGTTGGCTGGGTGAATGCTTGTGGACTGCTACTCGCTTCGGAATTTTGAGGGCCCTCCTCAAAATTCTGCGCCAGTTTCCAATTGCGGGGAAAAATAAATTTTTGACCGAACCCATAGGGCTGCATACGTATCCCCTCTTAAATGGGAATCAGGTCAGGCGTAGTTCAAATTACATCATTGAGAAAGCATAAAGATTACACATAGTTGCGATTGACTCCATCTGAATTGATCGGTTTCGGCAAAACTTCTCGGTCCATTTCTGCAAGTATGAGTGCTCCTCCTGTCAGCTCTCTATGAACCATGTATGGACCTTGCTAGTTGGGAGAGAAATTCCCCTTGGCTTCATCTTGACGTGGAAAGATTTTTTTTAACACCAGTTGCCCTGGTGTGAATCGTCTCGGCTTGACTTTCTTGTTGAATGCCCTGGCCATTCTGTTATGATATAGTTGACCATGACATACTGCATTCATTCTCTTCCCATCTATGAGGGCTAATTGCTCATAACGGCTTCTTACCTACTCTGCATCGCCGAGCTCGGATTCTTGTATAATTCTTAGAGATGGAATCTCCACTTCAGCAGGAATTACAGCCTCTGTACCATAAACTAGCATATAGGGAGTTGCCCCTGTTGATGTGTGGATAGTGGTGCGATATCCGAGTAAAGCGAATGATAAATTTTCATGCCACTGCTTGTGCCTTTCTATCATCTTTCTTAGTATCTTCTTTATGTTTTCTGAATCTCCCAGGTTAATGCTTTCAGTCTCGTCCAGGTTGGACTTAGGTCTGTTCTAAAAATTCTCAACTTCTTTGACGATCTCGTCAGGTGTGTCATCTTCTTCTGAATCTACGTCCGTTTGCTGCGTTGTCTCGTTGCATGTCACAGTCATCGGTTCATCAAGACAGGTAATAGTAATGCTTTATAAATAAAGTAATGAGAGAAAACAATAGCAATAAATATCAGATTCGTAAGAGAAATTTAGAAGATGCTTTGATAGATTGAATAATTGTTTTGAACATTGAAGATCTTTATTGCAGAAATTGAAAAATGTAGGAAAAGGAAAATCATTTAGTAAACAAAACAGTAAATAATTCTTGTTTTAGCCTTGCTACCCCGTGGCTCGTCGGGCTTTGGTTGTCTTGATAGACCAGTTCTTGAGATATGTCCCCTTGATTACAGTCTGTATGGAAGGGCCTTCCTCCCTCTCCCCCTCGAGAACAACACATCAATCCATATCTTCGTCCTTTAGGAACAAACTCCTCATTGCTACAAGTGCTTCTTCCTCGTCTGAACCGTAAATAGTGTCGACCTGCTTGAAAGTCTGGTCAAGATGAAGTATCGGCTGCTCCAAAGGGTAATAGGGAGCGCAGCAAGGTGGCGACCAGTCTTTGAATTCCTGCCAAGTGTACTCACACCACAGACCGAAAGTGGTTCCATGTTCCTTGAGCTTTATGGGCTTCGTGATCCCTTGGAGGTTCTTACCGAGCCCTTTGCCTGGCTCATATCCTCTCTAGTTCAGGATGCTCCCAATCTTGTTGTCCCACCACTTGTCATTGTCGATAGCATTGACCCGTTCAATGTGGTGGTAAGTTCCTCCGCCTATCTTCTTTTTTCCGTCAATCACCGGAATGTTGACGACTATAAATGGGGTTGCTACCGTCACCATGAATAATCACCTCTTGGTTATTCCACTCGAATTTTACTACCTGATGTAGCATTGATGCTACGGCCCCAATAGCATGAATCCAGGGTCGTCCCAACAACAGGTTGTAGGATGCTGGCACATCTATCACCTGGAAATCCACTTCGAACCAAGTCGGTCCCATCTGCAGACATAGACTGATCTCCCCCATGGTGGACCTCTGAGAACCATCAAAGGCTTTCACATTGATCGCTCCATCCTTTATCTCATGTAGCCCGTTATCCAATTTCTTGAGTGTTATCAACGGACATATGTTAAGACTGGAACCTCTATCGATCAAGATTCTTGTGATGAAATGATCTTCGCATTGAACTGTGATGTGCAACGCTTTGTTGTGACCCAATCCTTCAGGTGGAAGCTCATCCTCATGAAAAGTGATTTTATGGCTCTCCAGTACCTGGCCTACCATATTGATCATTTCCCTACTAGTGATGTTGTTTGGAACATATGCTTCACTCAACACTTTCAACAAAGCATTTCTGTGTGTTTCAGAATTCTGCAGCAGAGAGAGGATGGATATCTGTGCCGGTGTCTTGTTCAGCTGGTCGATGACTGAATTCTCCTTAGCCTGTACCTTTCTCCAAAGGTCATCGGGACCTGTTTCGATAAGGGGAGGTCGGTTGGCAGCCTGCTTGCTTGACTCGGCCATATGCTCAGGGGTGTAGACTCTACCAGTTCTTGTCATACCCTGTGTTGCGACTGCTTCCTCATACCTGACCTTGCCTTTCCTTCTCACCTCGGCTGTGTAGTCCCAAGGGATAGCGTTTAAATAGAAGGGTGGTGTGGTTGACATTGCCACAGGAATTGGTGCATCCATCCTTACTTCAAACGGAATGTGTGTTCGGGGTGGCAAGACTGCGATCTTGAATGATGTCGCTGCATTTGGTGGAGATAAAAACTCAACATCAATTTGCACTGGTGACTTTGCAGGTGGCGCTGCTTCAAACTCAAATGGTATAGACATATTTGCCTCAGCGCTCTCAGATGGCTGAATCTGGACTATGATCGGTTTGAGAGTGACTGTGGGTTTCTTTGGGTCATCGCCTTCTGCGATCAACCCGATTGACCCCTTGGGATCCCAATCATCTTCTATTTCAATCATATGGATACCTCTACCCTTATGGTTTGGCAGAGGATTGTCGCGGACGTTTGGAGCAGGGTCTTTTGCCAAAATAATCTTGTTGTCAATGAGAGCCTATATTTTGTCCTTCAGAGAGCGGCCTTCTTCGATGGTATGTCCTTTCATGCCGGAATGGTATGCACAGGATTTGTTAGGGTTAACCCATTGAGAAGGGTTCTCAAGGGTGGTAGCAGGAATAGGTGTGACATAACCAGCAGCTTTGAGCTTCTCATACAACTGGTCAATGGGCTCGGCTATGGCAGTGTATTGCTTTGGAGGGCGGAGATAAAAATTGGGACGAGGTCTAGGGAAGTTTTGGCGTGCAGGGGGTGATTGGTAATGGGATGGCTGGGAATTATAAGTGTGGTGGACATGAGCGGGTTGTGGATATCTGGGCGGAGCAGGTTGATATGTGGGTGGTGGAGCTTGGTAGGAAGGTGGTGGAGCTTGGTAATTTGGGGTTGGATGGNGACTGTAGAGCCTTGTTAGTGGCTTGCAAGGCTTCAAAATTTGTAACCATACCGCTTTTAATACCTTCTTCAATCCGCTCACCAAATTTGATGATGTCAGAGAACTTGTGGCCTTCAACCATCATTAACCGTTCATAATACTGCGGGTCCTGAGCCCGGACAAAGAACTTGTTCATCTGTTCTTCCTCTAGAGCAGGTCTGACTTTAGCGGCTTCGGACCTCCAGCGAGTAGCATACTCGCGAAAGGTTTCTATAGGTTTCTTCTTCAAATTTTGAATGTAGAACACATCCGGTGCATTCTCTGTGTTGAATCTAAACCTGTCCATGAAATCAGACGCCATGCTTACCCAGTTTGACCATTTCTTGGGGTCTTGGCTGATGTACCAAGACAGTGCATCTCCCTTCAAACTCCTCATGAACAGCTTCATGCGGATTCTTTCATCCTTTCCCACGCCAACCAATTTGTCGCAATAGGTCCTCAGATGGACTCTCGGATCACTAGTACCGTCAAACATTTTGAACTTTGGAGGTTTGTACCCCTCGGACAGTTCGACATCAGGTTGGATACAAAGGTCCTCATAATTCAGCCCTTCAATCCCCTTGGTTCCTTCAACACCCTGGACTTGGCTGGTCAGTTTCTTAAGCTCTTCGGCCAGGTTCCGGATAAGTAAATCCTTTTTGTCAGACTCGTACGCCTGTGGGATAGGCGGAGTTGAGTGGGTCATGGTTTCCACATAGATGAGATTGTTATAGGTGTGTAAATGCTCTTTTGTGGGGTTTTGAGGTTCTGGTATGAGTAGTGGAGTGTTATTTGAGGTGTGGCAAGCATTGCACTGCGTCGGGAGAGTTTGGTTATTTGGGGGAGTGGTGTGATGGTGAGGTGCGGGATGATTTTGCTGTCTTGGGATATTTTGTGGAGGTGTGGGTTTTGAGTATTTGGAAGGTTGAAGTCAGGGACATTGAGGGAAAATGACAAATTGGCCGAATTCCGGACGTGATCGAGTTCTTCCTGAAACTTTAGCAATTTTTGTTCAAGTGGTTACATGTTCTCATGCAGGACCTGAATACCCCGACCATCAGTGGCCTCTACCCGTTCAATCAAATTCTCTTTTCTGGTGCCGCTGGACTCTTCCATCTTAATTTTACCTTTGTCTTTGCCCTTAAGAGGACTAGGAGGAGGAGTAGGTGGAGGGCCCTTGGATCTGGTGCGATAGGCTGATGATGCCAGAATGTACGAACTAACCTTTGGGGAGGGGAGTAAGAAAAATAAAAACAAAAGGTAACCAAGTCAGTGAGGATTATGAAAAGAATATTGGGGTATTTAAACACATAATGCGGAAATGTAAAGCGCGTCCTAAGTTGGGAACCTCTTTGTGCCCGAGGTAGGCCTAGTGACCAATTGATTTGGAGAACTTAAAATGCTAAATGCCTCATTTTATTGATAAGAAAAATAGACAAATCCCAAGACGATAGACAAAAAATAAAACTCACTAATGGCCGTTGGCCTTTATGACATTGATAGAAAAATAAAGACACTCCTATCTACTTGGTCCTAGAAGAACCGTCCCCAGACTCGACATTCTTTCTTTCCTTGTACAGTTTTCCCAGCTCGCGAAGTCCCAGCAACAGGTAGGTTCTGGCTAGGTATCCCCCTGCAGCTCCCTCAGCCTTTTGACAATTACCCAAGTGTTTCCTGACGATAGCTTTATCGCTAGAGTGCAGATCCTCCCACCAACTCACCAGTCTTGGGTGTATATTTGAGACCATGCCAAATCTGGAGGACTTCGTGCCTCATTTTTTCTGCAAAGCAAATAAAGTTAGGCCCTTACCCCCACCGGACTCGACTATTTAACGTCAATAATTAGCAAGAAGCATTTAGCTCTCCAAATAAATGCACAGAATGCGAGGGTTTCCGTTTGGGTTTAGGGAAACCCGTTGGACTTTTGGATAAGGCTATCTTAAAAGCTATCGTGCGGACGACACTTTAGCTTGACTAGGTTTGACCATGATGCATGCAACAGTGCAACAGAGTAAGGTTTCTATGGGGTTTTAGACCGGTACCCTTGAGCGGACAACTCAAGGGGGAAAGGCACGGAATGGTCGACTGCACCAATGATCGACTAGTTTTACCGCAAATAAGCCTTTCCGAATTTAGTGGGTGATAATATAGGAAGGGGCGCAACCACTCATCAAGCATTGCTATAGTATTTTGTTTGGCACGAGTGGAGTATGAATGTTGAGCATGATTTATGCAATAAGTATTAAAACAAGTTGTCACGTATTTGCACGTTAAAGAAAGCGGTAAAAATGGTAGTAATGATTAAATCAGTTACAAAAGGAAACAAAGAGACATGTCAGTTTTGTTTTTGAAGAAAAGTAAATACCCGAAGTAAACAATTAATTACATGTAAAGGGAATAGGAAAGGGTGCAAGTATTTAAAATAAAGACATAAATTCACGAAACAATTTGAAATGGTAAAAGCCTGGATATCCCCAGCAGAGTCGCCATACTGCCGCGCCCCCTTTTTTCCTCGCGAAATATCGGGTTTATGACATTAGTTGAGACAACTCTTTCCTTTTGGGAAAGGGGTTTGCATATTTTGAAGAGTCGCCACCTAACGATTTTAACAGTGCGTTAGGGCACCTAAGGGATTCAATTATAACTAAGTTGCTAACCAGAGATTTGGGTAAGGGCTTGAAATTATCCTAAGGTAAAGGTGTTAAGCACCCCTCAAGATCCACAAGTGTGGTTCCCGGCCAAATGGTTTCGTGAATTTGTACAACTAGCAAATAACAAGTAAGGCTCAAATAAGAGGGGATTTAAGTTTTAAACATGTAGATGTTTAGAAAAACAGTAAAGAAGATTAGCTTTGAAAAGGAATTACGAGCTAGCATATAAAGGTGTCCTAGGTTAATAATATGGATCACATCAATGCAATACCCAGTAATCACTCCTCGAAGAGGGGCTACACGTGGTATTAGCGCAACGGTCATCATATCCATATTCTACCCTTCCCACCCCGTAAGGTTATTAAAACGAGTGTTGGTCTCGACCTCTATTGCATGCTGTTACTCGTCCCTTCCTATTAGTCATGGAGGAAATTAGGACTGTTATCCTAAAAGGAAGTACTAGGCAGACCCTTAGGTTTTAAAGGTGAAATTCTAAGGCGATAGATAACAAAACAAGTAGGACTGCAGATAAAGGAAAGCATAGAAAACATATAAAGGCTCAAATATTCATCCACACACAATACACATAAGCAGCATGTCTCATACACAATTAAGGTCCATATTAATTAAGAATCCTAAAACATGGTATCTAGGTGATAGACAGATTATTGCATAACTCAGAGAGGAAGTCTTAATCAGGCTTGCCTACTGGTTTTAAGCATGCGGGATGCCCGAACATGATCACTAAGACATGTTCTGATTTTATCTTTTTAAAGTTAATTACCTAAGGCTTGACTAAATGTTGGATAACATGCAACAATTATTCAGATTGGTTAATGACTCTAAGTAGTTTTAGCTAATAACATGCGATTCTAGGTGTGAAGATCTACAAAGACTAATTACCATGACATGCATTAGATATCATGCTACTTAGGATTTATTACAGAATAGACTCAAGTCACCAAGTCCTCAATGCCAGGTATTATTTCACAACCTTCTCATAATCCGAGTGTGTCAGAGTTCCCTAAGGACCTCAAGGGCTCCCGTGCAGTTCTTACACCTAGATTTCATAGCCAAAAGAGTAAGTGCAGTGTGGTATGGCCAGCCTCTGTGTGTCAAAGTTCAGAGGGAGCTCAAGGGTTCCAAGGCAATGCTCACACAGAAGGGGCAAAACCTAGACTTCTAAGAGTATATGTGAGAGCGCTTTTTATTTTTAAAAGGGTTTAAGTAAGAAAACAATTTTGAGGAAGGGTAAGTACGAAAACAGTTTTGAAGAGGGAAACTTGATTGGAATAAAAGTTCAACATCACACAAAGGACCAGGGATAGTCCAAGAATCACAAACAAGGGTAATGGGATTTGAGGGACAAATACAGAGCATGTGAGAGCAAAGATGTAGCAGACAGACACACATATAGGCATACCATCAGAAGCTCCTAAGGGTCCATAGGATTAGGGGTACATTAAAGTATTAGGTTAGATTAACACCAAAACAACTAAGACCATGATTAAACTAAATGCCCAGTCATAGGCATGAAGATTCACGTAAGAAAGTAGGTGCTAAGTATACAGAAACATGCTGGTCATAAACAAGTAAGGCCTATCTTAACATGCAGAGGGGAGTTCAGGATCCTAGGTACGTGTTGAATAATAAGTAAAAGCAAATTAGAAACACACTGAATTACAACAGTGATAGAAACATGTTGGTTTGAGGACTGAAATCTAAATTAGAACATACCAGTGAAGTGAGGAAATCAGTAACACAAACAGGAAGTAGGAGATGCACAATAATTAGCCTTGGCTTGCAGCCGGCTAACTCAGAATAGTAGTAGCTAGCACAGAAGAGAGAGCAGAGGGTTTTTATTTGTGTTTGAGAGAGAGTTGAACAAATCAGTTTGTCTAAAAATGAGAGAAGAGCATACCTATATATAGTTATTGAAAGCTGGGTTAAAATAAGGTAAAACTCAGAATCAATTAGCAATTATGGAACTTAGTATCAATCCTAGTGAAATCAACCCAAGTACTCCCATAATTAAGGGAGTTATTCAAACGGTGAGTAACAAATAAGGAAAGGGACCATATATAGCTTAAGGAATATTCAAACAGTGTGAAATCAACATAAGTATCCCTTTATTGAAGGGGTTAAATTGAAACGGCTAATAGGTAAATAACAAATAAGGAAAGGGACCATATATAGCTTAAGGAATATTCAAACAGTGTGAAATCAACATAAGTATCCCTTTATTGAAGGGGTTAAATTGAAACGGCTAATAGGTAAATAACAAATAAGGAAAGTTCTCATGCATATACCATATAAGGAAACAATTTCAACCCAATACAAGTATGCAATTGAGACTAGGTTCATCAGATTTTAATTAAGAAACAGGGATCAATTAACAGTAAATCAAGCATGCAAGGTAAGAAATAAGTTAAAGGTCGGAAATCAGTAAGAATATCCCATAAGAAATCAGTAAGGTTTTTCAAATCACAAGGAATCAGGGATTCAAATAATAAATCAGGAACCCTAACAAAGTAAAATTATAGAGAATCAGGGATTCGAACAGGAATAATATCAATTAAAGGAGATTAACATGAATTGAATAAATAACAGGCAAGAAGTCAGATATTCTAGTAGTGAAAACATATGAAATTAGGATTCACATGAACTTATGGGGTAAACAACAATGTAAGCGGAAAAGCAAGGAAAGAATCAGAGACATAGATAAACAACATAGGGTAAAACATTAGATAATCATAAAGTTCATACATATGCAAACAATATCAAAGACAAAGTCAGGAACTTAGGATTTAGGACTAGAAAATTAAGGATTTCATCACAACGGGCCAGATAAAGGAGAGAAGCTTAAATAAAACACTAAAACACAGTAGGGACCCTAAGATAATACTGAGAAATCATAGGAAAATCATTTAAAAACGGGGTCATGAAACCCTAGTTGAAAACGAAGAGTTGTTTTTAGAGAATATCTGAAAATCTTTGAGAAAACAATGAAATAACTTAAAGTATACACAGATCTATAATAGATCTAAAAGAATCGGGGAGTTTTAAGAGTTAGGGTTTCAAAGAGAACCCATAAAGATAAGAAAACCTCAAAAACATTACTGGTTTAAACCCCAAAAGTCATAGATCTTACTCGAATGGCCGGAGGTGGCCGAAAAATAGCGTGAAGGACCATGCGTGGGAGTTGAACCACTCCAGGTTCACTTGAGGACCTCAAGGTAGTATCAAACCGGCGTGGGGTGAAGCAGAGGCTAGGAGAGTGTGAGAGGACATAGCTTCCGGCGAGGGAGGTGACCGGAGAAGATGGACGGAGTCCATCGAAGAGGATGGGAGATGAAAGGTTCTAGAGAGAACCAGATGGATTGTGAGAGAAGTGAGTCGGGGGCAAAATAAGGATGGGATGGGGTAGTCTTTAGGGTTATTAATGGTAAGAGTGAATCTGGGTCATTGATCAAATTTGATCAACGGTCCAAATTACACATAGGATTGGGTCAGGTGATTTTAATGGATTGGGCCTGGGGTCTTGGGCTGGTTTCAATTGGGTTGGGGATGGTTTCAATTGGGTTGAGGTCACATTAAATTAGGCTATAACTTAAATAGAAAGGGGCTGATTGTCAAATACCCAATTAAATAGATAAATAATTAATAAAAATAGCTAACAATTACATAAAATGAAACGAAGGCTAAATAGGTGAAATTAAGGTAATTAACTAGTATTTAAAATATAAAACAACTGATTATTGAATTAAAATAGCATAAAATGTACAATTAGGTTATAATTGCAAAATTATTGTAATTATAGCCAAATAATGCCAAATTGGCTAATTTGTGAAATAACTAAATCCTAATAGGATTAAAAATGATATATTGAGCTAAGAAATATTTTGGAATTATTGGTAATGCAATTTATGAATAATTACTGGATGTAAAGTACTGAATAAATGAGAAAAATAAATTGATAAAAATGTAGAAAATTATGGAAAAATACCAATTATTATAAAAAGTGATTTTGAAAGTATATATGCAAGTTTAAAAAATAGTTTTGAGGAAAAATTGGGTATCAACAAATGCATCTATGGTTGGGGCCGTTCGACCCTCGACAGTGCACATTTACTTTTCACGTCGTACCGGCCGTTCGTTCACGGCTTGTTATGTGTTTGATAATTAATGGGAAGCCCTGTAATTTTTTTGTTGATTTTATGAAAAAGAAGGGGACTAAGTAGCTTTTATGCTATGGAAAGGTGTTAAGTAAAAGTACTACATAATGCTAATTGTTGCTCCTGTCCTTATTATTACTATTCATTACTGCTATTTCTGTTTATCCTGTATTTAAATTGTATTGTTTTGACCCTAGTAAGTATAAAGTCGACCTCTCATCACTACTTCTTCGAGATTAGACTGGATACTCACTGGGTACCTATTTCATTATGTACTCATGCTACGCTTCTGTACTTAATTGTACAGGTTCTGAGGTTGGTGCATCTGGTTATCAGGCCGGAGCTCGATCCTGAGTATATCTGGACTTGACTTCACGATGAGCTGCTTCCCCTGGATATTCTCAGCAGCTCTCTGAAGTCTTATTTTGTTTATTCCCGTCTATTAGTTTCAGACAGTGGGACATCTCTATTGTATCTTTTGTATATTCTGTTAGTATGCCCATAAGACTTGTGACACTAGTTCCTAGTACACACGTGGTAGATATTATGGTTTGTAGGTCTGTATATATATATTGGCTAACGCCTCTTTATGACTGCTTTTGGTTAAATTGGCTAATTATCTTTTTCCAATTAATGTTTGAACTTTAAAACTTGGCACGTGTTGGGATGTTTAATCAAACATGAGAAAATCCTTAGAAATCTGAGTGTTGGCTTGCCTAACCCCGGTGTTGGGCGCCATCACGACTTGAGTTAGAATTTTGGGTCGTGACATAGCCGTTTGGATATATTTTCAAAGGCATAGGACATAAGCAAACACATACTGGGCTAAACCTTACCTTACAAATCCTATTGAGGCATAATAAAAACCTCATCTACTAGCAAGCATGAAAAAAATACGAACTATTAAGAACTAAGTACTCTATGATCATCACAGAGTTTATAACATATTCTGTGATGATATTACAAATGATGATACTTAAAAAGTGATAAAATAAAACAAGGTACAAAATTGAGTCTTGCCTCTATTTTTCCAACGTTGTGCACTCTTCAATTTGTATCTTCTTGGCTTCTTCTTCTTCAAACATCTTCAATATGTATGCAAAATTCATCATTTCTTTTTGGAGCGGTTGGACCTTGTTGACGTGGTTGAGGTAGCCACCTTTTGCTTAGCGACTCTCATTGGGGGTCGCCTAATGTTTACTTCCTCATTTACCTTTCCATCCCAACTCTTCTTCCTTGTATGTGATTTCTTACCTTTGCCACTATGCATAGGTGATAAATCACCTCTTTTAGCCGCCTCTGCCCGGTATTGTTGTAGCATTTCATCTTCCTCTCCTTCTTCATAAATATCTCTTCCCACGTTCACTTCATATGACGCGTTATGGGCATTTTGTTGTGTCATCAAAGCGTTTGGGTTGTGTGTTTTTGCCATGATTTCCTTATCTTGATGTTTCTAAAATGTTTGCATATTATTCCTGTTCTTTGCCATGTTTCCGGTACTAAAATTTTGAATTGATTTCAAAGAAGGTTTAGGACTTACCAGTGCATCGCAGTAGCATTTGATCTTCTACCGAAATCGCTGGGATACCAAGTAGCTGCTGCCCCGTCACTGTTTCTTGAGCAGGTTGTAATGCAAATTGATCTCCCAAACTTCTATTACCACGTGGAGACGTTCTGGGAATAAAAACAGGCGCATTAGAGTTAAGCTTGCTCTTGAGACTTAACGTTGAGGAGGTTCCATTGTTTGGCAAGATTGGTGATCCAACTGAAAGCAGGTCATCCTCTCCTTTTTGTTCAACAGATTCATCAAGTTCATCATCCTCACCATTCTCCCAATTTTCCTATTCTTCAAGCTCAACTTGATCTGCCCAGGTTTTAATCCTTGGCAGCATTCGATCAAAAGCTTGCTCCTCTTGTTGAACTGTTCTTTCATTGATTATCTCCCTCAAGTCTTGAATTCCGTCCTTGATCCCTTCCTTATCATTACCTTTAGATAGTAGAGGTTTCCCAGAACCACCACTATGCTCACCAAACGACTCCACACTTTGGGAAGGAATTTCTTGCGCCGGTGTATTCAAAGTGACCAAAGGTTGCTTGATCATGGGATTGGCATTCAACATCATGGAAACCTGAGTGTCTTTGATGATTTTCTCCACTTGAGGACTAGAAAAATGCAGCTTGGAGGGGCTGAACATAGGTACACGAACACCCTTCACCAGCTGTCCAAATTGCCCGTTGAAACATTTCATCGAACACCCATATTTTTCATCAGATTGTCATTGGGCCGATCTTGTTTTCTACTGCTGGAAACTGGAACTATTTGCTGGCTTGAATGAACATCTTTTAATGTGGTTTAATTAATTTCAACATCCTCCTCTACTGCAAGTGCTCATGTCACTTCAACAGCCTTTGGATCATCGACTATAACCATGTCTCTTGAGACATTTAACGGAGTACCTGTACCTTCTGATTTCTGCTTCTGTTTTACACTATGTTGTGTCTTTGAAAGACTGGGTTTTGATGCTTCCTCACATTCAAGTTGCTGCACCCTCTTTCCAGTATCATACAGGACTGGTTCACTCACCAAAACACTAAAAGAGCTAGAGGTGCTAACTTCCTTTGGTGTATTTACCTGACTTGTGTGAATTGGAGGATTCCTTTTATTTGGAGGTGCATTTTGTCGATGCATGACTGACCAGCCTGCTGATTTGTATTGCGTACTGCTTCAAGTGCATGCCCAGCTCCTTTAAACATATAATTACCACTCATGCCAGCATCTCTATCCACTGTTGCATTCTCTACACCAGTAGACTTTACAGCCTATTCAACTCGATCTGGAGCTTGAAATTTAACTTCCTTATTCACTGTCTTTGAGCCTGTATCAGCTGCACACTCCAATACTTCAATACCTACATGTTCTTGCATCTCATGATTCACTACTTTAGCATTAAGATCAACTGGTTTTTTAGTTGAAACACCAGTTGCAGCAGTAAGATGATCCAACTTATTATAAGCTTGCACAACAGGATTCACTTCATTGAAAAGGCTCGCTAAGGTTGTTCTAACAGGAACATCACATGTAGGTTTAGGTGGACCCTTATCAATCTTTGAAGCATCACCTACAGAGGTAACATTAGCTGCACTATTCATCACTTTCTCTTTATTCACAGTAACAATTTGTTGTCCCCCTTCAGCTTGCGATACCTGCTGCTCGACAATGTTTTCTTTTGCTGCTTCATCTACCAGTTGCCCAACCCTTTTTGCATTAAGAAACTCCCTAGCATTACTTTCTAATTTCTCCGCACTGCCCAGGCCATCAACTTCGTCCCTAAGAACTACCTCTTCCTTACTTTTCCCAATCATCCAACGATATGATCTTTCATCATACCCTTGATGTTTACAACAAGTACAATATTTTGGGAGATTATCATACACAATCTCCTGATAATGTTCAACAGTTTTCCCAGAATATTTATCCACAATGTTTATCCTAACTCTCTTAGGATGTTTTTCCAGTAGGCCGAGCAGTACCTTAACCCTAGCCGTGCTTGGTCTTGTTTTATCTGTTGGGATATGCTATTAACCATGCGGTTTAGACATAGTATTTTTTTTTATTCTTTATGGAACAATTATTTATTTAATTTATTCAATTCAATAAAGTACCTTTTTAAATAGATCATTTGTTACATGTGTGTCCTTTTAGTTATGTAGTAGACAATTTAGTGTATGCAGTCTTAGCTCATGCACAAAAGATTAAATTGTTGGTTCTCATAATTAATAAACTATGTTCACAATCAAAGATATTGTTGGACAAAATATCTTGATGATTGTAGCACAAGATTATAGTATAATTTGTCTTGATTATGGGAGTGGTTTTACTCCGACTTCCTGTGCTAATATACTCAGTGTATATTAAACGGACCAAGTAGATAAAAGATGTTTTTGTACAGAATATATAAAACATTTTCTCTAAATTCATTAAATGAGCTTATACTCCTAATCTTGATATAATTATTATGATCAATGTAATTTGTTTATTATTTTGATTTATCAAAAGGTACGACTCTATTCAGAGTTAGTGTATGCCTAATAGATTGGACAATAACGAATAAAATTTGTGAATAAGAATTAGTTGATAGAATCCATGACTCGGTTCTGATTTTGATGATACCCCTTTATGTGAGCTTATAAGTTTTCATGTGAAAACCCGGCCGGTAGATTTTGTATCCGCCACATTGATGCGAGACTAAATTGCATAGTTTAACATGTGATATACCTTACATTTTATGCGCATTAATGATAAAAATACACTTGTTATGTGCTTAATGGAGTTTATTTCATGTGTAGGTGAAGTGGAGATGGAAACGGAGCTAAAAAGATGCAAATACGTCGAAAGATACGCGAAAGGAGACACCCGGGCGATAGCCAGGCGACAGAGCCAAACACCCTGACCCTGCCTGGCGTTAGCTAGGGTTAGGGCTGAAACGCCAGCCCTAGCCTGGCGTTAGCCAGGCGTTTGGGTCCAAACGCCAGGGTCCCCACTCGGCCAGAAATCGAGTTTTGACGGGTTTAAGTGTTTTCCAATTGAAATAGAAGTCTCCTACACTGTTAGGGTTCACCCAAAACCTATAAATAGACTCCTAAAACACAACTACAAGGGGGGAATTCACGGGAGATTCACGAGAGATAGACAGAGATTCGAGATTAGAGTGGATCAAAGGCAAAACATCAATCTTGTACATATTTTCTTCTTTACTTTGTAGTTTAATTATGCAAGTTATTTTAGATTTTCTTATTATGAATTTGTTTAGCTAATTTCTTGTGGAACCCGTTGGGGAATAAACTTCTTGTGATATTAATATAGCTTCGATTGGTTGATTAAACTCTATTTGTTCAACTACGTTCTTGTTGTAGTTGATTGAAGGGCCCTCAATTAGCTGTGCCTATTTATTATGTATCTACTTGAGAGAGAGTGCATATTTAGGTAATTGTTTGAACAACACCACTCCCAGAGTATAGACGAAAGTCATAACCGAGGGTTTAGAGGTTGGATTAGAGATAACGATACTTCGGGTGCAATCTAAGTGAACTGTAATGCAATCTAGCTAGCGTAACTTGAGAGAGTGCGTCTAGTAAATTATCATAATTACTTGAGAGAGATTTATGGTAGATAGAGTGTTCATGATTGATAGAGACGATTAATCAAGCTATACGAAGTATCCGAGAAGTAAGTTCACCAGCGGGGGAAACCATAACCTTAGATTTTATTACAATTGTTTATACCTTAGTATAGCTAATATTTACTTTTAATCTTTAGTATTAGTAATTTAAATAACATCAGGTGACATCTGAGTAGTATTTTAACAGCGTGCTTGATACGTCAATTCCCTGTGGGATCGACTCTGGGCATAATACCCCAGGATTATATTTACAACGCCTGTTTAGTCTTCTACAAGACATAGTTGAGCGTGATCACATATGAAATAGTTTAAGAAGAATTCTAAAGGATTTAATTAGTTGATTAAATTAAATTTTTAGTGATTTAATTTGATTAACTGGTATTTGAGATCTTAACATGGGGAGTTAAAATAAGTGTTATTGAATTTTTGAAATTCATATTGAGGAGTTCAATTGCAGTTTTTTAGTGGAATAAATTGCAATTAATTATAGTAAGAATTAATTCATGCTAATTTCGAATTAATGCTATAATTGGTAGCCTCTTATTATTTCTATGGTCTCTGCTATACCTCGTAAAATCCTGAACAAGACTTGGGTAAAAAGTGACTTGGGAGAAAAGTCATCTTGTAGAGCTAGAGTGAGATTCTGCTTGTAAAAGCAGAATCCTACACGTTTTTGGTAGCACAATTTTGGCCAAAAAATAACTCTACTTAAGGAAGACTAATTTCACCTAATTACTCACTTTTGAGAGTTGTATTGTTTTTGCCCACCCAAAAACAAAATTGTCCAAGGTTTTACTAGGCATATAGCAGAAGACTGCAGCCCTGGATTCTTGCTGTTTGGAAGATGTGTGCAACGATTTCAAGAGGTTAGTGCTTCTAATCTTGTGATTATATTATTTTCTAGTGTACATGTATCTGATGCCTGGTATGTATGCTTGCTTTCGCTGCGCATGTTCTAACACTATCTTGAGTCACTTTGTCCACTGCAAGAGGCTTCTCTACTGCTGAAGCTATTGACAGTAACGATTTCTTTGCAAAGAAATTGGCCGGCAGTTCAGGTAATGAAATCTATACGACTGCTCTTGACGTTTCTTCCCATTGATTAAAACTATCATCCATGGGAAGGTTCTAAAGAAGTATTCATCTCCTTTTGCCTTAACCAAATTAGTAGACCTTGACAAGAACTGGACAAAGTCATCATACAAATCAAATATTACCAAGATATGTCGAAATTCAAGCTATCCAACATTACAGTAGCCTTTGACGTCGAACTATTTCGGTATGGACTGTTGCAATTCATGTATGTCTGGTTTTCCATACGAAAATTTACGAATAACTACTTGGTGCAATCCTTCTTCGATGGTGAATGCATTAACCTCTCCCATGGTGAGTTCAAATGTTAGTTCTCCATGAACAACATTAACAGGACATAACTCAATTTTTGTATTCGTTGGGGCAGCTTTTTTGGTGTAAATTTGTGCAGTGTAGGACTGTTTTGCATTAGGGCTAGGGATTGTTTCCTTAGGGTATTGGATTGGCTCTCCCGCAATCAAAGGCTGGGGAGAGATCGCATCATCCATGGTTGCTCTCAAAGCTCCATGAAATCTCCTAGAGAAAGGAGAGTTGAGAGAGCGTTTTTGGGGTTTTTGTGTTTGAAATAGTTTGTAGTGCTAGTTCAGAAATTTTTTCTTTTAATTTTATTTTATTGTAATTTTTCCTTTTTTCGTTTGGTGTTACTTGACTGTGCGCGAATTACATGTTACGATATTACGTTTGTTAATCTATCTACTTTGAATTAACTCATAACTTCTTCCCCAATAATATGTGAATATCAGCTAGTTGATTAATGTTTTGTCCACCAAATGAGTAAAAAATGACCTCGAGCAACCTTTTTTCTAAAATAAGGAATGATAATCAAGATCCACATGCTTAAGAAGTTTATCATGCATAACAATTAGTAGTCATTTAAAGTGCGCTGAGATTATAACAAGATAATATTGTAGTTTTAAAATACATCTCAATGTCATGTAGGATGTTTATCATTCATGTTGGGTACTACAAAATGCCAATGCTCTGTATTTTGCTATAGTAATCGATCTTGCAACAGTGTGTTGCTCCCTAGATGTCCACGACATAAAATTTTCTCCTAGATAAATGTTGCAGCATGTAGTCGATCTCTTTGTTGAAGAAAATAATTTGTCCTATTTGCATCTGAAAATCCATAACTTGGTATTCATACAATTTGCTGTAACGACCTGATCGATCGTTTTGATCTCTAGCGCATCGTATGGTGGTTTGAGTCCTTGAGTGGCTTCACTTAAGGTATTATGATTTGTACGTGTGGTCGGAATTAAATTTAGAGAAGTTCGGAGTTAATTTGGAAAGAAAATTCTAAATTTGGAAGCTTTAAGTTGAAGAGTTGACCAGGGTTTAATTTTTTAGTAAACAACCTCAGAATCGAGATTTGAAAGTTCCAATAGGTAAGAATGATGATTTTGAACTTGGGCGTATGTTCAATTTAAGTATCAGGTGATCCAGGGGCATTTCGACGCTTAATATGGAAAATTGTCATTTTGAAGGTTTTAGAATTTCCTTAAGTTTGGTTTGAACTAGACTTTGATGTTATAGATATTCGTTTGGGGTTTCAAGCCTTGGAATAAGTCCGTATCATAATTTGTGACTTGGGCATAAACTTTGGCGTCATTCCGGAATGTTTAACTATGAATCCGACGCATTGTCAAAGTTGGATGTTTGAAAATTTAGAGAAAGGTTTGAATCGTCAATTCGTAGTTTTGATGTTGTTTGGTGTGATTTGAGGCCTCAAGCAGGTTCGTATTATGTTTTGGGACTGGTTGATGTGATTGGATGGGTTCCCGAGGGCCTCGAGTGTATTTCGAGAGGAGTTCAGACCATTTCTCAATGTTGTGCACCTGCTGGTTTCTGGTACGTTTGGTATGCACTGCGATCGCGAAGGTAGGAATGCGATCGCAAAAGGTTAAGTGGATCAATGTCATTTTTGTGCACCGTGACATCGTAGGGGGAGCCGGAATCGCGGAGATGGAGCAGGTTGTTCCTCGCGTTCCCGTGGGTAGAGCCGCAAACGCGATGGGTTGTGGAGGCTTGCCTGTTTGGGAAATTTCAGCTATGCGATTGCTGAAGGACTCACGCGATCAGCGAAGAGGAATCTACGGAGGCTAAGTTTGGCCTTCGTGTTCGCGTGGATGGGCTCACGTTGTGTAACGACCCAACCGGTCGTTTTGAGCTCTAGCACGTTGTTTAGCAGTTTGAGGTCTTGAGTAGCTTTATTTCAAGTATTATGACTTGTAGGTGTGGTCGGAACTGAATTTCAGGAAGTTTGGAGTCAATTTAGGAAGAAAATTCTCAATTCGGAAGCCTTAAGTCGGAAGAATCAACTAAGATTTGAATTTTGAGTAAACGACCTCCGAATTAGGATTTGAAGGTTCCAGCAGGTTCGTATGATGATTTCGGACTTGGGCGTATGTACGGACCGGGCTTTGGATAACCCGGGAGCGTTTCGGCGCATATTATGGAAGATAGCATTTTAGAAGAATTTCATAAATTTGGGCTATAAGTCATTTCAGTGTTATAGATGTTTGTTTGGGATTCCGAGTCTGGGAATAGCTTCGTATGGTGATTCTGGAGTTGGGAGTGCAATCGGAAGTGAATTCGGATGTTCGTAGGTCATTTTGAAGTCATTTTGTTAAAGATAGAAATTTGAAGGTTTTTGAGAAGTTTGACCGAGAGTTTGACTTTTTGATATCGGGGTCGGATTCCAGTTCCGAAAGTTAGAGCAGGTCCTTAATGTCGAATATGAATTGTGTGCAAAATTTGGGGTCAATCGGACGTGATTTGATAGGTTTCAGCATCGGATATAGAAGTTTGAAATTTCAAAGTTCATAACGCTTGAATTGGAGTGCGATTCATGATTTCGACATTGTTTGATGTGATTTGAGGCCTCGAGTGAGTTCGTATGATGTTGTGGGACATGTTGGTATAATTTATTAAGCTCCCGAGGGCTTCTGGTGGATTTCGGAAGGCTAATGGAACGGATTTCAGGCCAAAATAGCTGCTGAAATTTCTGCTGCAATACTGTTTTGGACAGCAACTGATGCATCGAAGAGCTAAGTTTGGAAGCGTATATATCAAAATCTATAAGGAATCTGAAAATTTGCAAAACATAAAAGTTGTATCCCTTTCATTCTAGTTTTCAGAAAGTTAAACCATTCATGATTTGGACATTCTATCAGAAAGTTATGATCGATTGAAGATGGCTGGTGGAGCAGTTTCGACAGAATTTTCTGATGCATGGAGCCGGCTTTAGAAGATAATATCTCAAAATATATAAAGCGTTATATGGTGTACAACCTATCAAATTAAATATCTTTGAGTCTAGTTTCTAAATCTTCGAACCGTTTGTCATTTGGATATTTATACAAGGAGTTATGGGCGTTTTAACAAAATGTGTACAACAAGGAAAAATTGTAATAGGATGTACAACATGCACAGCGCAAGCTACAACTCGATGAAGCCTGAGAAGATTGTTTTAAACACGAGTTTTGGCCCATTTGTGGGGGCTAAAAGGTTTTTATATGATGAAGTGTTCACCCTATTAGTGGTTCAGGAATTATGATGGAATTCTTGCGCAATCTCATATTGGCATGTTAGGTGCAGTAAGCAGTACGTAATTGGAAGTAAGGATCAATATTGCGGTTCAGTGTTGGCAAGTATGTCATGAGCTCGGATGAGCAAGAAAAAGTGATTTGAAAGTCCAGAGTAAGCTGGTGTTATCTTCAGTATCACCTGAGATCGATATTCGGTGGAAAAGGTTTTGCATCCTAGTTATGGGTTCCTGATTTGTTTTATAGCGTTAGTATGGCCAGTGGTGGATATGCATACTTTCTACCTTGTGTGGAAGGTCGTGGGAGCGTGACCACGGGATGATCTTATGAGTATGACATGTAGTCACTTAATGGATTGAAGATTTAGACGGAGTATAAAGAAGTGTGATATTGCTTGTTTGAAAATTTATGCCTGGAGGGCGTTCGATTCATTCGATTGTGGATTGTGGGGTGTTTTTCTCGGCTATGATGGTTGTCCTTGTGTATTATGAGAGGAAGTGGGTTAATATGGACCCAGGTAAAAGCTATTAGCATAGTTCGATGTAAGCAGAATCAGCTTGAAGTATGTGAATGAGTTTAAACAGGAATATGGGCTTTATGTTAGGCAGATGTGTTCATTTCAGTATAGCGCTCCTCAAGGAGGTGTTGGAATATCAGGTGATTGTTCCGTCTTCGTCAAATTCATGTAATATTATGATTGTGCTGTGTGAGTTGTGAAACGGCTTGATAATTTCTTATGTGTTGAGGTCCCGCGTAATGGCGATGTTATATGAGCATGATAGCTCTTGATATCCAGAGCNTTGAGATCCAGAGTATATATATATATATATCGCACCTCAGTTGTGCTTAAGTTTTGGTAGCATATGGCTTTATCAGTCTCCCCAGGATGGTATTATGCACTTAGCGTGCTCGTGACCGGTATTCAGTATTTTTGCGGTAATGAGCAACTTAGCTCGGTGTGTATATCCTTATGTAAATTTCATATGTGGATCGGGTGGCACACCGCCATGGGTATGTTATTTGGATCGGGTTGCACGCCGCAACAGTGTGATAATGAGTAAGGTTCCTATATTTATTTTTCTTGTGTTTTTATTTCTATTTTCCGAGAAGAGTTCATATTAGTTGCGTGAGTTTAGTCCCTTCCTGAGTCATTTCTTTATGTATCATGTTCAAGTTGTGGCCTATTGGTGCATTGTGGCATTGTGTGAGATTGTTGTTCATGTCTGGGATGATTTGTGTCTTAACAGTTCATACTGGGTGAGACGAGATTATTGGATCAGTGATCAGTGCGATAAGGTTATGCGGAATATATTAATGGACAATTACCCTTATTTGGTTCGTAATGAGATGAGGATCTAAGTCAAGAGGAGAGACTCAATGTTTGGTTAACTCTGCAGCTGGTTAGGAATTTCTACACATCTCCTCCGTTGTGGTGGTATCGTCAGCATTATAGCAGGATGTATGTATGTATATTATAAGGTGCATTGGGAGCATCATATTCGTAGAATTTTGGCTATTAAGGTTCAGGGAATGTCATGGTGGCTAGATGATGAATTATGCGGTGCATGGTGCTGATTCAGCGAAGGTATGAAGTTGTGTTCTGGTACCTCGTGTGGTAGTTGGTACGGTGTTCATATATTAGAAACAGGCATGGAAAAGAATTTCAAGTGTTGGAACTGGGTTCTGAGCTTAACTGGGTTCTGAGCTTATTGTATGGATAAAAGAGGATATCTTTAGATTTGATCAAGCGAATGTGCTCAACTGGGTTGTGGTAGCACGGGCAGGTGCACGAGTTGTTAAATAGTGATTTCAGATAACTCCAGAGCAGTTCTTGGCACGTTCGAGGATGAACGTATGTTTAAGTGGGAGAGAATGTAACGACCCGACCAGTCGTTTTGAGATCTAGTGCGTCGTTTAGCTGTTTGAGGTCATGAGCAGCTTTATTTCAAGTATTATGACTTGTAGGTGTGGTCGGAACTAAATTTCAGGAAGTTTCGAATTAATTTAGGAAGAAAATTCTCAATTCGGAAGCCTTAAGTCGGAAGAATCAACTAAATTGGATTTTGAGTAAACAAACTCCGAATTAGGATTTGAAGGTTCCAGCAGGTTCGTATGATTATTTAGGACTTGGGCGTATGTCCGGATCGGACTTTTGATAACTCAGGAGCGTTTCGGCGCATATTATCGAAGATAGCATTTTAGAAGAATTTCATAAATTTGGGCTGTAAGGAATTTCAGTGTTATAGATGTCCGTTTGGGATTCTGAGTCTGGGAATAGCTTCGTATGGTGATTCTGGAGTTGGGAGCGCGATCGGAAGTGAATTCGGATGTCCGTAGGTCATTTTGAAGTCATTTGGCTAAAGATAGAAATTTGAAGATTTTTGAGAAGTTTGACCGAGAGTTTGACTTTTTGATATCGGGGTCGGATTCCAGTTCTAAAAGTTGGAGCAAGTCCGTAATGTCGAATATGACTTGTGTGCAAAATTTGGGGCCAATCGGACGTGATTTGATAGGTTTCAGCATCAGATGTAGAAGTTTAAAATTTCAAAGTTCATAAAGCTTGAATTGGAGTGCGATTCATGATTTCGACGTTGTTTGGTGTGATTTGAGGCCTCGAACGAGTTCGTATCATGTTTTGGGACATGTTGGTATAATTGGTTAAGCTCCCGAGTGCTTCGGGTGGATTTCAGAAGGATAACATAATGGATTTCGGGCCAAAATAGCTGCTGAAATTTCTGCTACAAATCTGTTTTGGACAGCAACTGATGCATCGAAGAGCTAACTTTGGAAGCGTATATAGCAAAATCTATAAGGAATCTGAAAATTTGCAAAACATAAAAGTTGTAGTCCTTGCATTCTAGTTTCCAGAAAGTTAAACTATTCATGATTTGACATTTTATTAGAAAGGTATGATCGATTGAAGATGGCTGGTGGAGCAGTTTCGATAGAATTTTCTGATGCATGGAGCTGACTTTAGAAGCTCATATCTCGGAATATATAAAGGGTTATGTGGTTTAAAACCTATCAAATTAAAGATCTTTGACTCTAGTTTCTAAATATTCAAACCTTTTGTCATTTGGATATTTATGCACGGAGTTATGGGCGTTTTAACAGAAGGTGTACATCAAGGAAAAATTGTAATAGGATGTACAACCTGCACAGCGCAAGGTACAACTCGATGAAGCCTGGGCAGATTGTTTTAAACACGAGTTTTGACCCATTTCTTTCATTTCTTTCATTTGGTTTGGACAATTTTGGAGAGCTCAAGGAGGGATTTTCACCAAGCAACACTAGGTAAGTGATTTCTTCCTATTTTTGAGTTAAATATGTGATCTTACATGGGTTTAGACATGGAAATTAGTAGGAAATTGAGATTTTTGGAGGAAAACCTAGATATTTGTATTTTTGGATTTTACCATGAATTTGAGCATGAAAATTAGAGCAAATTGTATATTTGAGTTAGTAAAGCTATGGGTAGAATTTATCTTCGAGAAATTTCGAAATCTGGACACGTGGGCCTGAGGGCATTTTGGTCAATTCCTTGAGAGGATATGGGAATTTATATAATTTGAATTGTTATCAAATATTAGAGTATAATTTCATTGGTTTGTCGTTATTTGGATAGTTTTGGGGCGTTATTGTAACGATCCGGTACGTCGTTACGTAGAACTTGCATTATAATTGCTGTTATTGACTTGTTATACTATATTTGATGTATTAGAGTTGGTAGGATTGAAATCGAATGGTTGTAGTGAGAGTTTAGTCCTTTATCCTTTAAAAATAGCCTTAAAATGGAAAAAGTCAACTAAGAGTTGACTTATTGGTAAACGACCTCAGAATTCGGATTTTATGGCTCGGATAACTTCGTTAGGAGATTTGGGACTTAGGAGTGTGTTCAGAATAATTTTTTGATGTCCGATGTAGAATTAGGCATGAATTGGCGAAAGTTAGTTTTTGGAGATTTCCGGTCGGCAGTGAAAATAGGCTATCGGGGTCGGAATGGAATTCTGACAGTTGGAACAGGTTCATAATGTCATTTTGGATATGTCTGCAAAATTTCAGGTCCATCGGAGTTGTTTTGGATAGTTTTGGCATCGTTGGTGGATTTAAGAAATTTCAAAGTTCTTAGGCTTGAATCCGATGTAAATTTTGGTGTTTTGATGTTAGTTTTGGTGTTTTGAGAGTGCAACTAAGTTTGAATGATGTTATAGGTTATGTTGGAAGTTTGGTTGGGGTTCCGAGGGGCTCGGGATTGATTTCGGTTGGTTAAGGGCATTCTTGGACCTAAAGAAAAAGTTGGTTTTCTGGGTTTTGTGCAGCAGTGATTTGTGCATCGCGATCGCATGGCAAATGCTGCGATCGTGTAGAACACTCTGAGGGCCAAGAAAAATTATGCATCGCGATCGCGTGTATCGGAGTGCGATCGCTTAGGTTTGGAAGAAGGTGAAGTGCGATCGCGTAAGCTAGGTCAGTGGTCATCGCAAGTGCGTGATATGTTGTGCGATCGCATGGAGTAAGGAACCAAGGTATCGTGATCGCGTGAGGGAAAGCCGCGATCGCGGAGAGTAAATCACTGGGCTGTTATAAAATAAACCCTCCGCGACTTAAACCCTTTTTACACTATTTTTGTACGGACAGAGAGCTTTGGGGGCATTTTTTGAAGAGGAAAATCAGTGTTCTTCATAGAGGTAAGTGTTTTGGACCTTAAAACTCATTTATGGATGATTATAGAACATAATATCAGTGTTAAATTCACGAAAATAAGTAGAAAAAGTGGGTGTAGGGCTTGAGATTATGAGACCTTTAGGGATTGGTTTGAGGGGTCAAACGAACTTCGATTTTAGTGTTCTTTATATGTACGGACTCGTGGGATGATGAAGAAGAGTTTTGTATAAAAATTTCTGAGTTTAGGGATGGGGGACCGAGGGTCGGGTTCTGACCAATTTCGGGGTTTTTGAGCTAAATTTGATATTTTTCGATTGGAATTTATTCTTTAAGCATAAATTGATGATAAAAATCTGAACTTGATAGATTTGGAGCCTTCGGAAGTTCATACGAGAGGAAAGTGTGTTGCGGAATAGTTTCCGGGCTAGTTTTGAGGTAAGTAATGTCTTTAAATCCTGTCCTGAGGATATGAAACCCCGGACTATGCACCCTTTCACGGGTTTTGGAACGCAAAGATTGGAACTTTAGAAATATATTCCCTATTTAGGCAACTATTGAGTTGTGAAACCAATTTTTAAGCCTATGCTTAATGGTATTGATATATTTTGATATGATTTGGGTTGTAAGCCATGTTTGGGGCCTAGTGCCGATCTGTTTACCCCTTGGGGGATGCTTTTACTATTTTTTCTCACTTGATATGTTATGATTTTCACTCAGTCTTTTCTTGATAGTTGTTTTGACACTCAGAGTATTTTGAAACCATTTCTTGATAATTAAACACTGCGTTGGGTCGAGAACCCGATATATTTATGGCCTGAAGAGAAAATTGAGAGTGTCTGACTGAGTGAGGCTACGTGCCTATATTGTGAGGATGCTATGATATGAATGAGGTTGCGGGCCTATATTGTGAGTGATTTATGCCATGATGTGGCTTGTTATAGCGCTTGGGCTGTAGGAACCCCTCCAGAGTTTGTACAGACCCCCAGTGAGCGGAGGTACCTAATGAGTGATGCCCACGGGGCTTATGCTGAGTGATTGTGAGGATGCCTGATGGGCTGATACTGAGTGACTGTGAGGATGCCCGATGGGCTGTTACTGAGTGACTGTGAGGATGCCTGATGGGCTGATATTGAGTGATGGTGAGGATGCCTGATGGGCAATGGTTACGATAAATGATTTTAGCCCGAGGGGCAGTTTTATGAAGAATTTTTACTAAGTTTTTGAACTATGATTTACTTCGTTTTCAAACTGGTGTTACTGAGAATTTTACTGAGATATACTGATATTACACTTATTTTCAAAGGATTTCTGGAAACTGATTTCAAACTTATTATTTGTTGAATACTACATGGTGACTTGGTGTTTTACTGGTTTTGTGAAATTGTGTATCTGTACTATGTGTTTTATAATTCTCAGACTGTGAATTATTTTCATTACTACTGAGTTGGCATACTTATCATTACTCTCTGTGCTTCTGTGCACATATTCAGGTGACAATCCGGAGCGGTAGCTGTCCTTGCTCGTAGCATCAGTTCACGGGATTTCGGGGTAGCTGCCCAGCGTCCACAACTTCTCCATTTCCCTTCCTTATTTAGTTTTAGTGTTTGATTCAGAGACATATATTATAGTTTTAGCAGAGTTAGATTTATTTATTCTTAGATGCTCATGACTATTGACTCGAGTCTTGGGAAGTTTTGTTTAGAGTTGTTAGACTATTATTGGGACGCTAAGACTTAAATAATTTATTTTTATGCTATAGTTGCTGTTGATTATTAAATTCTGAACTTTTATAATTGAATAAATGCGTAGTAATGTGATAGTTGGCTAGCCTAGTTCTACGATAGGCGCCATCACGGCCTGTTAGGATTTGGGGTCGTGACATGTTGGTATCAGAGCTCTAGGTTACATAGGACTGAACGGTCATGAGTAGGTTCAGTAGAGTCTTGCGTATCAGTACAGAGACGTCTGTACTTATCTTCGAGAGGCTGCAGAACGCTTAGGAAACATCTATATCTTTTTGAACTCTTTCGTGCCAATCTATTGATTCTTGAAATCTAAACTTATGTTATTTCATTCTCTCACAGATGGTGAGGACACACAATACCGATCAGGGTGACCAGGAACCAGCCAGACCCACAAGAGATCGGAGCTGTGGTAGAGCTGGGGGACCTGCCCGTGCAACAGCCGGGACAGTTCCATATTATCCCCCTATCGTTCAAGATCAGGTTCTCGCCGACGTTGCTCCAGCGGGAGTGGCTCAAGCACCTGATGTGCCTATTGTTATTTCGGGTCTTCAGGAGACCCTAGCTCAGATATTGATGGTGTGTTCTAGTTTAGCTCAGGCAGTGGGAGACAATCAGACTCCGGTTTCCCGGCACCTGAGCCAGTTGTACGAGGTATTCAGGCATCGGGAGCAGCCCTAGATCAACCAGTTGCTCCGGTTCAGGGCTATGTTGTCCCTGCTATGCCTGAGGATGAGCAACGCAGGTTGGAGAGGTTCAGCAGACTTCAGCCTCCGACCTTCAGCGGTAGAGAGGGCGAGGATGCCCAAGGGTTTCTAGATAAGTGTCAGAGGATACTACGTACTGCGGGTATTTTGGAGACCAGTGGGGTCTCATTTTCTACATTTTAGTTTGCGGGTGCTGCTTTTACTTGGTGGGAATCATTCGAGAAGCGTAGGCCGGTTGGTTCAGCACCGCTCACCTGGCAGCAGTTCTCCACGATCTTTTTGGAGAAATATGTTCCTTAGTCCCACAGAGAGGAGCAGCGCAGGCAGTTTGAGCAGCTGCACCAGCGAGAGTTGTCAGTTACTCAGTGGTGCCCCTCCCAGAGGGCAATTTCAGCCTAGTAGAGGTCTTCCATTTAGACCTCCACAGCCAGCTCGCCCAGCTTACAGTGGTGTATCGTCGGGGCAGGGCCCTTGCAATTCTCATTAGGGACGTTCATCTTTTAGTGCCCTTCCATCTTAGAGCTCCGCCCGAGCATCATCTTATCAGGGTTCTTCTATGCGAGGTTTGTCTGGTGATTATCATGGTGGTAGAGGTTCTCGTCAGTTTTCATCTCTAGCTCCAGGTAGTTGTTATGAGTGTGGAGAGTTCGGACATGAGTGGAGGCAGTGTCCCCGTCGCCCTAGTAGTTCATCTCAGCAGAGGGTTCAGCAGAGGGTTTAGCCCCAGTCACTTCACCACCTACCCAGGCAGCTAGGGGTGGTGGTTAGGCAGCTAGAGGCCGTCCTAAAGGGGGAGGTCAAGCAGGTAGAGGCCAGCCACGTATTTATGCACTTTCGGCTAGGCCTGATGCGATGGCATCCGATGCGGTGATTACATGTACTATTTTAGTTTGTCACACTGATGCTTTGGCTTTATTTTACCCTGGTTCCACGTACTCTTATGTTTAATCTTATTTTTCCCACTTCCTGAATATGCCCCGTGAGTCTTTATTTACGTATATTCATGTTTCGACTCCGGTGGGTGATACCATTGTTGTGGACAGTGTGTATCGGTCGTGTCTTATATCTATTGGGGGTATGGAGACCTGAGTGGACTTGATGTTACTCAGTATGGTTGATTTTGATGTAATTCTTGGCATGGATTGGTTATCACCATGTCATTCTATCCTTGATTGTCACGCTAAGACCGTGACCCTAGCTATGCCCAGAATTCTGAGATTTGGGTGGAGAGGGTTTATAGAGCATGTGCCTAGCAGAGTGATTTCTTATTTAAAGGCTCAGCGTATGGTTGAGAAAGGGTGTGAGTCCTATCTTGATTTTGTGAGGGATGTTAGTAGTGAGACTCCATCTGTTGATTCTGTTCCTGTAGTCCGTGATTTTTCGGACGTATTTCCTGCAGACCTGGCAGACATGCCACCTGACAGGGATATTGATTTTGGTATTGACTTGGTGCCCGACACTCAGCCTATTTCTATTCCACCTTACCGTATGGCACCAACAGAGTTGAAAGAATTGAAGGAGAAGCTTCAAGAACTCTTAGATAAGGGGTTCATCCGACCTAGTGTATCACCTTGGGGTGTGCTGGTGTTATTTGTGAAAAAGAAGGATGGCTCCATGCGTATGTGCATTGATTATAGACAGCTGAATAAGTTTACAGTGAAGAACCGGTATCCCTTACCTCGTATTGATGGCTTATTTGATCAGCTTTAGGGAGCTAAGGTGTTCTCCAAGATTGACTTAAGGTCTGGGTATCATCAATTGAAGATTTGGGATTCTGACATTCCGAAGACTGCTTTCAGGACCAAATACGGTCATTACAAGTTTATGGTTATGTCATTTGGGCTGACCAATGCCCCAACCGCGTTCATGCAATTGATGAACAACGTGTTTCAGCCTTACCTTGACTCGTTTGTCATTGTATTCATTGATGACATCTTGGTTTATTCTCGTAGCCAGGAAGAGCATGCTCAACACTTGAGGGTTGTGTTACAGAGATTGAGGGAGGAGAAACTTTATGCAAAGTTCTCCAAGTGTGATTTTTTGCTTGGTTCGGTAGCTTTCTTGGGGCATGTGGTGTCTAGTGAGGGTATTCAGGTTGATCCGAAGAAGATTGAGGCGGTGCAGAGTTGGCCCAGACCGTCCTCAGCTACAGAGATTCGGAGTATCCTTGGTTTAGCGGGATATTACCGTTGTTTTGTGGAGGGATTCTCTTCTATTGCTTCACCTTTGACTAGATTGACCTAGAAGGGTGCTCCATTCAGATGGTCTGACGAGTGTGAGGAGAGCTTTCAGAAGCTCAAGTCAGCATTGACCATAGCTCCGGTTTTGGTGTTGCCTACTGGTTCGGGTTCTTACACAGTCTATTATGATTCTTCTAGAGTTGGTTTAGGAGCGGTGTTGATGCAGGACGGTAGGGTGATTGCCTACGCGTCGAGATAGTTGAAGGTGCACGAGAAGAATTACCCAGTGCACGATCTCGAGTTGGCTGCCATTGTTCATGCCTTAGAGATTTAGCGGCATTACTTGTATGGGGTACAATGTGAGATTTTCACTGATCATCGTAGCTTGCAGTATCTGCTAAGGCAGAGCGACTTGAATTTGTGTCAGAGGATATGGTTAGATCTTCTCAAGGATTATGATCTTACTAATTTGTATCACCCGGGGAAGGACAATGTGGTGGCCGATGCCTTGAGTCGTCGAGCCGAGAGTTTGGGGATTCTAGCTTTCCTTTCAGCAGCATAGCAATCGTTAGCACTTGATGTTTAGGCTTTAGCGGGTCAGTTAGTGAGGTTGGATTTGTCAGACCCTCCACGGGTGGTATCTAGCATGGCTTCCCGGTCTTTTTTATTTGATCAGATTAAGGCACGACAATATTATGACCGCCACTTATTAGTTCTTCAAGATAGAGTTCATCGGGGTGATGCCGGGGATGTGACTATTGGTGATGACGGAGTTATGAGGATGCAGGGCCGTATTTGCATGCCCAATGTGGATGGTATTCGAGAGTTGATATTAGCAGAGGCTCACAGTTCGCGGCATTTTATTCATCCGGGTGTCGCGAAGATGTACCAGGATCTGAGACAATAGTATTGGTGGAGGCGAATTGAGAGAGATATTGTTGAGTTGTAGCACGGTGTCTCAACTGCCAGCAAGTCAAGTATGAGCACCAGAGACCAGGTGGATTGCTTCAGAGGTTAGATATTCCGGAGTGGAAGTGGGAGCGGATTACTATGGACTTTGTAGTTGGGCTTCCACGGACTTCGAAGGGTTTTGATGCAATTTGGGTCATTGTGGATAGATTGACCAAGTACACACATTTCATTCCTGTCAGTACTACTTATACTTCAGAGAAATTGGCTAGTATTTACATTAAGGAGATTGTCCGATTGCATGGAGTTCCGGTTTCTATTATTTCTGACAGAGGTAATCAGTTCACATCTCAGTTTTGGAGGGCCGTGCAGAGAGGTATGGGTACTGATGTAGAGTTGAGCACTGCATTTCACCCGCAGACCGACGGGCAGTCGGAGCAGACTATTCAGATTTTGGAGGACATGCTACGGGCTTGTGTGATTGATTATGGTGGTTCATGGGATCAGTTTCTGCCACTAGCGGAGTTTGCATATAATAACAGCTACCAGTCCAGTATTCAGATGGCCCCGTATGAGGCATTATATGGTAGGAGGTGTAGATATCCGGTTGGTTGGTTCGATCCTGGTGAGGCTAAGTTATTGGGCACAGATTTGATCCAGGATGCGTTGGAGAAGGTGAAGTTGATTCATGAGCGACTTCGCACGGCGCAGTCTAGACAGAAGAGTTATACGGACCGGAAGGTTAGGGATGTGTCATTTATGTAAAGTGACAAGGTATTGCTGAAGGTATCACTCATGAAGGGTGTTATGAGGTTCGGAAAGAGAGGAAAGCTAAGTCCACGGTTTATTGGTCCTTTTGAGGTGCTTCAGAAGGTGGGAGATGTGGCTTATAAACTTGCCTTGCGACCCAGTCTATCGAGTGTTCATCCGGTATTTCATGTGTCGATGCTCAGAAAATATGTTGGTGACCCGTCTTATGTGTTAGACTTCAGCACAGTTCATCTCGAGGGTAATATGTCATGTGAGGTTGAGCCAGTAGCTATTTTAGCTCGCGAGGTCAGAAAGTTGAGGTCTAAGGATATAACATCAGTGAAGGTGCAGTGGAGAGGTCAGTCAGTGGAGGAGGCTACTTGGGAGATCGATCGGGAGATGCAGAGCAAATATTCCCACTTGTTTGAGACTCCAGGTATGTTTGTAGACCCGTTCGAGGACGAACATTTGTTTAAGAGGGGGAGAATGTAACGACCCGGTCCGTCGTTACGTAGAACCTGCACTATAATTGCTGTTATTGACTTGTTATGTATTGGTTATACTATATTTGATGTATTAGAGTTTGTAGGCTTGAAATCTAATGGTGTTTTGAGAGTGCAAATAAGTTTGAATGATGTTATGGGTTATGTTGGTAAGTTTTTTTGGGGTCCCGAGGGGCTCGGGATTGATTTCGGTTGGTTAACGTGCATTTTTGGACCTAAAGAAAGAGCTGGTTTTCTGGTTTTTGTGCAGCAGAGATTTGTGCATCACGATCGCATGGCAAAGGCTGCGATCGCGTAGAACACTCTGAGGGCCAAGGAAAATTTTGCATCGCGATCGCGTGTATCAAAGTGCGATCGCTTAGGTTTGGAAGAAGGTGAAGTGCGATCGCGTGAGCTAGGTTGCGATCGCGTAGAGCTAACCTGGCGTGTGGGGGAGAAGAGGTCAGTGGTCATCGCGACTGAATGATATAGTGTGCGATCGCGTGGAGTAAGGAACCAAGGCATCGCGATCGCGTGAGGAAAATCCGCGATCGCGGAGAGTAAATCACTGGGCTGTTATAAAATAAACCCTCCGCGACTTAAACCCTTTTTACACAATTGTTTTACGGACAGAGAGCTTTAGGGGCGATTTTTGAAGAGGGAAATCAGTGTTCTTCATAGAGGTAAGTGTTTTGGACCTTAAAACTCATTTATGGATGATTATAGAACATAATATCAGTGTTAAATTCACAAAAATCAGTAGAAAAGGTGGGTGTAGGGCTTGAGATTATGAGACCTTTAGGGATTGATTTGAAGGGTCAAACGAACTCTGATTTTAGCGTTCTTTATATGTACGCACTCGTGAGATGATGAAGAAAAACTTTGTATAAAAATTTCTAAGTTTCGGGACGTGGGCTCGGGGGTCGGGTTTTGACCAATTTCGGATTTTTGAGCTAAATTTGATATTTTTCGATTGAAATTTATTCCTTAAGCATAAATTGATGATAAAAATCTGAACTTGGTAGATTTGGAGCCTTCAGAAGTTGATACGAGAGGCAAGCGTGTTGCGGAATAGTTTCCGGGCTAGTTTTGAGGTAAGTAATGTCTTTAAATCCTGTCCTGAGGGTATGAAACCCCGGACTATGCACCCTTTCACGGGTTTTGGAATGCAAAGATTGGAAATTTGGAAATATATTCCCTATTTAGGCAACTATTGAGTTGCGAAACCGATTTTTAAGCCTATGCTTAATGGTATTGATATATTTTGATATGATTTGGGCTGTAAGCCATGTTTGGGGCCTAGTGTCGATCTGTTTACCCCTTGGGGGCTGTTTTTACTATTTTTCCTCACTTGATATGTTATGATTTTCACTCAGTCTTTTCTTGATAATTATTTTGACACTCAGAGTATTTTGAAACTATTTCTTGAAAATGAAACACTGCTTTGGGTCGAGAATCCGGTATATTTATGGCCTGAAGGGCAAATTGAGGGTGTTTGACTAAGTGAGGCTACGGGCCTATATTGTGAGGATGCTATGATATGAGTAAGATTGCGGGCCTATATTGTGAGTGATTTATTCCATGATGTGAATTGTTATAGCGTTTGGGTTGTAGGAGCCCCACCGGAGTCTGTACACACCCCCAGTGAGCGGAGGTACCTAATGAGTGATGCCCGCGGGACTTATGCTGAGTGATTGTGAGGATACCTGATGGGCTGTTACTGAGTGACTGTTGGGATGCCTGATGGGCTGTTACTGAGTGACTGTGAGGATGCCTGATGGGATGATATTAAGTGATGGTGAGGATGCCTGGTGGGCAATGGTTACGATAAATGATTTAGCCCGAGGGGCAGTTTTATGAAGAATTTTTACTAAGTTTTTGAACTATGATTTACTTTGTTTTCAAACTGGTGTTACTGATAATTTTACTGAGATATACTGATATTACACTTGTTTTCAAAGGATTTCTGGAAACTGATTTCGAACTTATTATTTGTTGAATACTACATGGTGACTTGGTGTTTTACTGGTTTTGTGAAATTGTGTATCTGTACTGTGTGTTTTATAATTGTCAGACTATGATTTATTTTCATTACTACTGAGTTGGAGTACTCATCATTACTCCCTATGCCTCTGTGCACAGATTCAGGTGACGATCCGGAGCAGTAGCTGTCCTTGCTCATAGCATCAGTTCACGGGACTTTGAGGTACCTGCCCAACGTCCACAACTTCTCCATTTCCCTTCCTTATTTAGTTTTAGCATTTGATTCAGATACATATATTATAGTTTTAGCAGAGTTAGATTTATTTATTCTTAGATGCTCATGACTATTGACTCCAGTCTTGAGAGGGTTTGTTTAGAGTTGTTAGACTATTATTGGGACGCTAAGACTTAAATAAATTATTTTTACGCTATAGTTGCTGCTGATTATTAAATTATGAACTTTTATAATTGAATAAATGCGTAGTAATGTGATGGTTGGATAGCCTAGTTCCACGATAGGCGCCATCATGGCCTGTTAGGATTTGGGGTCGTGACAGTTGTGCATCCATTGGAGTCGTCGGAAGGGCTTGGAGGTCGATTATGGAATTTCGGAGCGAGGTAAGTCTCCTTTCTAACTTTGTGAGGGGGAATTGTCCCCATAGTTGAACTAAATAAATACATGCTATTATTTTCGGGAGCTACGTACGCACGAGGTGACGGGAGTCCCTGCATAGCTACTATTGTGCCATGTCCGGGTAATCTAGGACCCACTAGCATGCTTTACTTGTTGTACTTGTGACCTTGTCAGTAAAATATCATGTGATGCTTTCAATTAGTATGCAAATCTCTGAGAAGGATAGAGTTTACTTTTCTTAATCACCTAGAAGGAGAATTGATTCTTCCTTGGATAATTATGTTTCGGTTAAATCTATAGAGTTTGGAACCCTATCGAAATTGGCAAGTAAATCTCCAGAAAGGTTTTAAATACTATTCTCATGTTTATTAAAAGGAGAATTTTATCACTTCATTGAACAACAAATTTTCCTGATAAAAATGTGGTTTATTGGTGTGAATATGTGTAACTTTGGGTGACTGAGTCGCATGTATGATTCGCGAGCAGGATGACCCTGTATTTATGTATATCTATACGGGGACCCGAGTCGCAGGTATGATTCGCGAGCGGGGTAGCTCTAGTATTATGTTAACCACATCGCATGTTCGATTCGCGAGCGGGGAAGATAGATGCATCTATGGTTCGGGCCGTTCGACCCTCGACAGTGCACATTTTATTATTGTTGGTCTGTGCCGTTCGACCCTCGGCATTTTCTTGCGCATGATAATTGCTGCTTATTTCCTGTAATTATTACTGTTTACTGGCCTAAGAAGTTGTAAAATTCTCAACCGAAATGACGAAGATTTAATGTGTTAAATGTGAAAGAAGTTGATATTTATTATCCCTGATTATTATTAAATTTGCCTATGATACTCATGCTTAGAATCTCACTTGATTATACTAAACTGACTTATAGCAAGTGTCAAATTTGAACTCTCGTCACTACCTTTCTAAGGTTAGGCGGGATACTTACTGAGTACACGTTGTTTTCGTACTCATGCTACACTTGCTGTGGATTTTTATTGTACATGTCCTTTCATAGCGATGTGGCTGGTTTGGAGACTTAGGAGAGTTGTATCATCTGGAGGCGATCCGCAGCTGACAGAGTCTCCCTGGTTTCAGACAAACTTTGTAGTATTTGTGAAATTCTTATAATTTGCTCATGCACTTGTGACACCGGGTTCTGGGGTGTGTTTGGGGTGTATTTTATTAAAATGGAATATTAAAATGTCGTATTTACTTAGCGAATTTTATTAAGCTATTATGTAATAAAGTGAAAGGTAATGATTTTAAAAATGCTAAAACAGGAAATTTAACGTAACCGTTTAATAATTGGCTTGCCTGACAGTGGTGTCCAGCACCATCATGACCTTATGGATTTTGGGTCGTGAAAAATTGGTACAGAGCCCTAGGTTCCCTTAGGTTTCATGAGTCATGAGCAAGTCTAGTAGAGTCTTGCGGATTGGTACGGAGACGTCTGTACTTATCTTCGAGAGGCTACAGGGCTGTTAGGAGTCCTTTCCTTCTTGATTCCTCATCGTGCGATTCGATTCCTTTAAGGCTTATGCCTATGTTTCTTCCTACTCAATCTTACGCCTCGCGAAGCGCTTACTATAAATCAGAAATTTGAGGAATTGAAATGGTGGTAAGGATAGGGTGCGTGATGTTTTCCACGCGTAATTGGTTGGGCTATTGTTGTTGCCCTGCAAAAGGATAATATGTTGTTTCAGCTCAGTAGCTATGTTTTTGAGAGCCTTTAGGCTATGCTCAGGTAGTGACGATGTTTTCAATTGGTTATCGCGTGATGTTGATATGATAGTAGAATGGTTGCCCATATGTCGGGGTAATGAATGACTTGAAGGGAGGTCTTCTCAGAGCGTAATTTCGAGATTTCAGTATTTTAGTTCCGGCGGAGGAAGGGCAATTGGACTATAAATTTTCAAGTCTGGGGGATAAAGTGATAAGACTTGGTGTTATCAAGCGAGGTGGAGTATTCACCTGTGATATGATATCGTCGTCTTTGATCAAATAGAATGTGTTAAGTTCGCTGATGTTATGATTCTTCAGTTGCATTGGGTCATAGTGTTGTGAAGTGTTATTGAAGAAGCGGTTGTCATAGACCGTGGTGTGCGGGGGTTCAAGTATTGAATGAGTATTTCTAATGAAGGAAGCTCGAGAAAGATGATCTTCGGGGAGTCGAAGTTATGGTGATCTGCTGGTTTAAGTGTTGCAAAGAATGATATTGAATTGAAGCTATAATTGATAAGCATGCGATGAAGGAAGACATGTGAGAAGTGTTAGGGGGCGGCTAAATCTCTAAAATGCCAGGCATGAGAGACGGAAGTCGGGTAGTTTCTTAAAGTAATGAGTTTAACTAAAGTGGGAGAGGGGCAATGTAGCATATACGTTTAGTGGTAAGATATCTGCCTATCTTGAGGAGAAGTTTGGAGTGGTTTGAGGATTTTCGTGGACATTGATTGGGTCCGCGGGCTTAAATTGAAATGTGGTTATTTCGGTGAAGGTTGGATATAATAGAGAGAAGTATCTAGGGATGAAGAAGGATGCAATATGGTGGTGAATCTGAAGATATTGTAGCGCATTTAGTAGATGTCCATGAGGAGCAGACAGACTGGTAGAGTCGATGAATAAGAACGGGCTTAGGATAGGGTATTGATGTTGTAGAGAGTGTGCAGTACAGCGTCATTGGAAGGTGTCAGTTGATGATTTCCACAGGCAGGTTATCTCCTGTGAGTAGATTAGCGGTTTTGTGGTTGGCAAGTGTATGCGAGGGATTCTAGTGGCTATCCGGTAGGAGGCCGAATATGTGAATGATGCTAAAGAATTTAAGTATTCATGGGATGATAATAGGAGGACTTAGAAGAAATTGACAGATTGGTTGAGAAAGATCATGTCAGCAAAGGAGAGAGGATTTCAGTGGGGTCCAGAATGATGCAAGGAGTAGCTTCAGCCTAAGTGGGAGATTCCCACAGCTTGTAATGGGGTTGCAGGAATATCATCTCATGGGGTTACGGATTATCGGCATATTGGCAAGTTATTTCAGCTAAGGGGAAAGGAGTAAAAATGGTAATTATGCATGGGATTTGATTAATATTTGCAAAAGTTGGCCCTATTGGACCAGGGTTAGGTTTCGGGAGTGTTCTATGTTATTTTCAGCGTGCAGGATAGTATTGGAGGAGTGAGAGAAATAAACTCCGGGTTGTAGAAAGATTATCAGGAGGATATGAGACAGGTTGCAGGATTTAGGCAGCATGATCTCGTGAATCAAGGTCACTCGGGATGAGTGAGGATTGAGTTGCTATGGGTTGAATGGGGTTACTATTATTTCTGAGGCAGTTAAGAATGATTAAAAGAAGATAGATTGATTAGCCATGGTTGAAATGGCACATTTACGGCAGTGATCAGTTATTTCGGTGTGATTGAGTTATGTGTATGGTTTGTGGCGGTATGTGCGAGGCTTGTTGGTCGCCGTGATAGATTTTATTTGGAAGCATTCAAGAACTATGGCCTGTCATGGGTGGGCGGACCCCATAAGTGTTGTGGTGGTATAGACTACTACTTAAGGATTTGCATGTATGGTGATTGTGGGAATTCACTCGTGTGTTGTGGTGGTTCTCTCGAATTGAGGTAAGTAAAAGGTTTTTATATGATGAAGTTTTCAACCTATTAGTGGTTCAGGAGTTATGATGGAATTCTTGCGCAATCTCATATTGGCATGTTAGGTGCAGTAAGCAGTACGTAATTGGAAGTAAGGATCAAGATTGCGGTTCGATGTTGGCAAGGATGTCATGAGCTCGGATGAGCAAGAAAAAGTGATTTGGAAGTCCAGAGTAAGCTAGTGTTATCTTCAGTATCACCTGAGATCGATATTCTATGGAAGAGGTTTTGCATCCTAGTTATGGGTTCTTGATTTGTTTTACAGCGTTAGTATGGCCAGTGGTGGATGTGCAGACTTCCTACCTTGTGTGGAAGGTCGTGGGAGCGTGACCACGGTATGATCGTATGAGTGTGACATGTAGTCACTTAATGGATTGAAGATTTGGACTGAGTATAAAGAAGTGTGATATTGCTTGTTTTAAAATTTATGCCTGGAGGGCGTTCGGTTCATTCGGTTGTGGATTGTGGGGTGTTTGTCTCGGCTATGATGGTTGTCCTTGTGTGTTATGAGAGGAAGTGGTTTAATATGGATCCAGGTAAAAGCTATTAGCATAGTTCGGTGTGAGCAGAATCAACTTGAAGTGTGTGAACGGATTAAAACAGGATTATGGGCTTTATGTGAGGCAAATGTGTTCATTTCAGTATAGCGCTCCTCAAGGAGGTGTTGGAATATCAGGTGATTTTTCCGTCTTCGTCAAATTCGTGTAATAATATGATTGTGCTGTGTGAGTTGTGAAACAGCTTGATAATTTCTTATGTGTTCAGGTCCCGCGTAGTGGCAATTGTTATGTGAGCAGGATAGCTCTTAAGATCCAGAGTATATATATATATATATATCGCACCTCAGCTGTGCTTAAGTTTTGGTAGCATATGGCTTTATCAGTCTCCCCAGGATGGTATTATGCACTTAGCGTGCTTATGACCGGTATTCAGTATTTTTGTGGTAATGAGCAACTTAGCTCGGTGTTTATATCCTTCTGTAAATTTCATATGTGGATCGGGTGGCACGCCGCCACGGGTATGATATTTGGATCGTGTTGCATGCCGCAACAGTGTGATGATGATTAAGGTTCCTATATTTATTTTTCTTGTGTTTTAATTTCTATTTTCCGAGAAGAGTTCATATTAGTTGCGTGAGTTGAGTAGTCCCTTCCTGAGTCATTTCTTTATGTATCATGTTCAAGCTGTGGCCTATTGGCGCATTGTGTGAGATTGTTGGTCATGTCTGGGATGATTTGTGTCTGAACAGTTCATACTGGGTGAGACGAGATTATTGGATCAGGGATCAATGCGATAAGGTTATGCGGAATATATTAAAGGACAATTACCCTTATTTGGTTCGTAATGAGATGAGGATCTAAGTCAAGAGGAGAGACTCAATGTTTGGTTAACTCTGCAGCTGGTTAGGAGTTTCTACACATCTCCTCTGTTGTGGTGGTATTGTCAGCATTATAGCAGGATGTATGTATGTATATTATAAGGTGCATTGGGAGCATCAGATTCGTAGAATTTTGGCTGTTAAGGTTCAGGGAATGTCATGGTGGCTAGATGATGAATTATGCGGTGTATGGTGCTGATTCAACAAAGGTAAGCAGTCGTGTTCTGGTACCTCGTGTGGTAGTTGGTACGGTGTTCATATATTAGAAACATGCCCGGCAGAGAATTTCAAGTGTTGGAACTGGGTTCTGAGCAAGTTCTGAGCTTATGGTATGGATAAAAGAGGATATCTTCAAATTTTATCAAGTGAATGTGCTCAACTGGGTTGTGGTATCACGGGAAGGTGCACGAGGTGTTAAATAGTGATTTCAGATAACTCAGAGCAGTTCTTGGCACGTTCGAGAACGAACATATGTTTAAGTGGGAGAGAATGTAACGACCCGACCGGTTGTTTTGAGCTCTAGCGCATCGTTTACCAGTGAGGTCATGAGAAGCTTTATTTCAAGTATTATGACTTGTAGGTGTGGTCGGACCTGAATTTCAGGAAGTTTGGAGTCAATTTAGGAAGAAAATTCTCAATTCGGAAGCCTTAAGTCGGAAGAATCAACTAAGGTTGGAATTTTGAGTAAACGACCTCCGAATTAGGATTTGAAGATTCCAGCAGGTTTGTATGATGATTTCGGACTTGGGCGTATGTCCGGATCGGGCTTTGGATAACCCGGGAGCGTTTTGGCGCGTATTATGAAAGATAGCATTTTAGAAGAATTTCATAAATTTGGGTTGTAAGGCATTTCAATATTATAATGTCCGCTTGGGATTCCGAGCCTGGGAATAGCTTCGTATGGTGATTCTGGAGTTGCGAACGCTATCGGAAGTGAATTCGGATGTCTGTAGGTCATTTTGAAGTCATTTGGCTAAAGATATAAATTTGAAGGTTTTTGAGAAGTTTGACCGAGAGTTTGACTTTTTGATATCGGGGTCGGATTCCAATTTTGAAAGTTGGATCAGGTCCGTAATGTCGAATATGACTTGTGTGCAAACTTTAGGGTCAATCGGACGTGATTTGCTAGGTTTCGACATGAGATGTAGAAGTTTGAAGTTTCAAAGTTCATAAAGCTTGAATTGGAGTGTGATTCATGATTTCGACGTTGTTTGATGTGATTTGATGCCTTGAGCGAGTTCGTATCATGTTTTGGGACATGTTGGTATAATTGGTTAAGCTCCCGAGGGCTTGGGGTGGATTTTGGAAGGCTAACAGAATGGATTTCAGGCCAAAATAGCTGCTGAAATTTCTGTTTTGGAGAGCAACTGATGCATCGAAGAGCTAACTTTGGAAGCGTATATATCAAAATCTATAAGGAATCTGAAAATTTTCAAAACATAAAAGTTGTAGCCCTTGCATTCTTGTTTCCAGAAAGTTAAACTATTCATGATTTGGCATTTTATCAGAAAGTTATGATCGATTGAAGATGGCTGGTGGAGCAGTTTTGACAGAATTTTCTAATGCATGGAGCCGACTTTAGAAGCTCATATCTCGAAATATATGAAGAGTTATATGGTTTAAAACCTATCAAATTAAAGATCTTCGACTCTAGTTTCTAAATCTTCAAACCTTTGGTCATTTGGATATTTATACAAGGAGTTATAGGCGTTTTAAAAAAAGGCATACATCAATAGAAAATTATAATAGGATGTACAACCTGCACAGTGCAAGGTACAACTCGATGAAGCATGGGAAGATTGTTTTAAACACGAGTTTTGCCGCATTTCTTTCATTTCTTTCATTTGGTTTGGACGATTTTGGAGAGCTCAACGAGGGATTTTCACCAAGCAACACTAGGTAAGTGATTTCTTCCTATTTTTGAGTTAAATATGTGATCTTACATGGATTTAGACATGGAAATTAGTGGAAAATTGGGATTTTTGGAGTAAAACCTAGAAATTTGTATTTTTGGATTTTACCATGAATTTGAGCATGAAAATTAGAGCAAATTGTATATTTGAGTTAGTAAAGCTGTGGGTGGAATTTATCTTCGAGAAATTTTGGAATCCGGACACGTGAGCCCGAGGGCATTTTGTTCAATTCCTTGAGCGGAGATGGGAATTTATATAATTTGAATTGTTTAACAAATATTAGAGTATAATTTCATTAGTTTGTCGTTATTTGGATAGTTTTGGGGCGTGTTGCATTTGGAGTCGTCGGAAGGGCTTAAAAGCTGGTTATGGAATTTCGGAGCGAGGTAAGTCTCCTTTCTAACTTTGTGAGGGGGAATTATCCCCATAGGTGAACTAAATAAATACATGCTATTATTTGCGGGGGATACGTACACACAAGGTGATGGGAGTCCGTGCGTAGATACTATTATGCCATGTCCGGGTAGTCTAGGATCCACTAGCATGCTTTACTTGTTGTACTTGTGATCTTGTCAGTAAAATATCATGTGATACTTTCAATTAGTATCTAAATCTCTGAGAAGGATAGAGTTTACTTTTCTTAATCACCTAGAAGGAGAATTGATTCTTCCTTGGATAATTGTGTTTTGGATAAATCTATAGAGTTTGGAACCCTGTCGAAATTGGCAAGTAAATCTCCAGAAAGGTTTTAAATACTATTGTCATGTTTATTAAAAGGAGAATTTTATCACTTCATTGAACAACAAATTTTTCTGATAAAAATGTGGTTTATTGGTGTGAATATGTGTAACTTTGGGTGACTGAGTCGCATGTACGATTTGCGAGCAGGATGACCCTGTATTTATGTATATCTATACGGGGACCCGAGTCGCAGGTATGATTCGCGAGCGGGGTAGCCCTAGTATTATGTTAACTGCATCGCATGTTCGATTCGCGAGTGGTCAGATAGATGCATCTATGGTTCGGGCCGTTCGACCCTCGGCAGTGCACATTTTATTATTGTTGGTCCGCACCGTTTGACCCTCGGCATTTTCTTGCGCATGATAATTGCTGCATATTTCCTGTAATTATTACTGTTTAATGGCCTAAGAAGTTGTAAAATTTCCAACTGAAATGACGAAGATTTAATGTGTTAAATGTGAAAGAAGTTGTTATTTATTATCCTTGATTATTATTAAATTTTCCTATGATACTCATGCTTAGCATCTCACTTGATTATACTAAACTGACTTATAGTAAGTGTCAAATTTTAACTCTCGTCACTACCTCTGTAAGTTTAGGCGGCATACTTACTGAGTACACGTTGTTTTCATACTCATGCTACACTTGCTGCGCATTTTTATTGTACAGGTCCTTTCATAGCGATGTGGCTGGTTTGAAGACTTAGGCGAGTTGCATCATCCGGAGGCGATCCGCAGTTGACAGAGTCTCCCTCATATTTTATTTATTTTCATTTTAAATTCTTCGTCCAATTTTTATTTCAGACAAGCTTTGTAGTATTTGTGAAATTCTTAAAATTTGCTCATGCGCTTGTGACACCGGATTCTGGGGTGTGTTTGGGGTGTATTTTATAAAAATGGAATATTAAACTGTCGTATTTACTTAGAGAATTTTATTAAGTTATTATGTAATAAAGTGAAAGGTAATGATTTCAAAAATGCTAAAACAGGAAATTTAACTTAACCATTTAATGATTGGCTTGCCTGACAGTGGTGTCCGACGCCATCACGACCTTATGGATTTTGGGTCATGACACGTTGGTGGAGGCCTGAGCAGGAAGTGCTTCGCGATCGCGAATAGGACCTCGCGTTCACACATGGGTGAGTCTGGTTGGCCTTCGCGATCACGTGGAGTTTTCAGCGATCGCGAAGAAGGGAGTTGCTGGTAAGTGAGCTTTTAATTTCGGGACTTAGCCCATTTCTCTCACATTTTCATTTGTTTGGGAGATTGTTGGAGCTCTTGGAAGGAAGATCTTCATCATCTATTTAAAGGTAACTAATTCTCACATATTGTAAATTAATCACATGGATTCTATAATGATTTGACATAGAAGTTAGGGAAAATTTTGAGCTTTTTGGAAGAAAACCTAGAAATGTTATTTTGGGATTTTTACCACTAAATTGGACATGAAATTAGGAATAAAATGATATACTTGAGTTTGTGATGTCCTGGGTAATGATTATCTTCAAGAATTTTCAGAAATCGGGCACGTGGGCCCGGGGTTTCCTTGTCGAGAGAAATTGGGAACTTTTATAAATTGATTAATTAAGATGTTGGAGTATATTTTTATTGGTGTTCATGATTATTTGTCTAGTTTCAGATTGATGAGCATTGGTTTGAGATGCTAGAGAGGTGTTGGAGTCGACTATGGATCTTCAAAGCGAGGTAAGTCTCCTATCTAAACTTGTGAGGAGGAATTTACCCCGTAGGTGTTTCTCTTGTTGTATGCTACATGTTGTGGGAGATGCGCACGTACGAGGTGCCGAGTGTCCGTGCATATGCTAGAATTCCTAATTATGTCCGGCTAGACTTAGGTTCATGCCACGCTTTAATTGTACTGTTTGAGTTATCCTTGCCTGTATAATTCCTTTATTTCACGTTGCAAATCGAGACTAGACTTGCGTAGAGAGATAGACTCGCTGTTCTAGAGACTACTTAATTAGCCACTGAAGAATTGTTACAGTTCATTTCAGTAATCTCAGCAATAAAAGTAGACATGTTTCAATTATGGCAATTTAAGTCAAATCAGTTACACATTACCAAGTTCAATTAAAAATAGAATACAAGATCTTCCAGAAATTTCATAACAGTGATATATATCAGTTAAGTGTAGAAACAATTGAAATAAGTACACCCTCTCAGGAAAACAACCACTCAATCTCTCTCAATAGCTCATACACTCGGCTCTTAGCCCTCAGCCCGCAGCGCTCACACTCAATAGGTACCTCCGCTCACTAGGGGTGAACAGAGACTCCTGAGGGGCTCCTACAACCCAAGCTCTATAATCCGCACGGATAACTCACGTTTTATAGTATCATATCATGATCCGCATGGACAACTCACGTACTACAGTATCATATCAGAATCTGTACGGACAACTCACGTGCTATAGTATAAATATTTGGATCAGCACGGACAACTCACGTGCTATGGTATCAATGCCTCACAGACAGGCCCTCGGCCTCACTCAGCATCAACCTCTCTAGTCTCACGACCCTCAGTAATCAAGGAAAATCAGCCCAAAATAGAATGATATAATGTATCATCATGGAATAATAGAGACTGAGGTATAATATGAATGTAATACTACGACTGATTACAATAAACAATAAACAGGAAGATTCAACATGTATCACGACCATTGTGGGTCTCTACAGCACCAACACATAGCCTAAGCATGATTCCTAACATGATTTACTGTCAAATTTCTATAAAACAAGAAGGGCACATAGCTAACAACAAGCTTATTCAACTTTTCAGTTTCACAGAATGGACCAATTCCCAATTCCCACGGTGCACGCCCAAACGCCCATCACCTAGCATGTGCCTCACCTCCAAACAATTATATAATATAAAATTCGGGGTTTCATACTCTCAGGACCAGATTTTAAACTGTTACTTACCTCAATCCACGCAAAACTCTACTCCAAAGTGCCTTTGCCTCTCAAATCGGTCTCCAAACGCCCCGAATCTAGCCACAAGCAGTACAATACAATTAACATAGGCTAAAGGAATCAATTCCATAAGAAAAACATGAAATTATAAGCCAAAATCCGAAATTGGCTCAAACCGGTCCCCGGGCCCACGTCTTGAAATCTGACAAAAGTCACAAAAACCCAAAATCCCATTCACTCACGAGTCGAGCCATACAAAATTTATCAAAATCCGACACCATTTGGTCATCCAATTCCCCAAATTTTACTCTCCAATTCTCTAGTCCTAAAACCCCAAATTTCACCTCAAAAAATCACCAACTAGGTGTAAAATAAGTGGGGAGACATCATTATTGAAGAAAAATGAACACAAGAAGCTTACCTCAGTAATCACTTCAAAATCCCTCTCAAAAACCTCAAAAATCCGAGCTCAAAGAGGTGAAAATGGTGAAAATCTCGAAGTCCCGTATTTTTATGTTCTGCGCAAGCCTTTTGCACTTGCGGCCTCTCATCCGCACCTGCGGAACTGCTTCTGTGGTTATTCCTCCACTTTTGCGGAAACCACTTGTCACTGGGCTCGCACCTGCGGAGACGCTTCTGCGGCCCTTTGTCCGCTTTTGCCAAAACGCCCAAACATTCAAACTTCGCATCTGCGAAGTCCTTATCACATATGCGGGCTCGCATATACGCATTCTCCTTCTCACCTGAATTTTCCCCAGGCCAGCCCCAGCTTCGTATCTGAACCAATCATGCCGCACCTGCGGCTAATGCCCTCGTAGGCGCGATTACACTAGCAACAAACAAAATTCAGCAATTTCACCAACTAAAAACCAAGTCCGTTAACCACCCGAAATCAACCCGAGGCCCCCGGGACCTCAACCAAATATACCAACAAGTCTTATAATCCAATACGAACTTAGTGGAATCCTCACAGCACCTCAAACAACATAAAAAATACGAATTACATACACATTCAAGCCTAATGAACTTCGAACTTTCCAAATTCCACAAAAGACGTCGAAACCTATCAAACCATGTCCTATTGACCTCAAATTTTGCACACAAGTCATAAATGATACCAAAAACCTATTCCAATTCTTATAAATCCAATCCGACCCCGATATCAAAAATTTCACTCTCGGTCAAACTTGCCAAAATTCCAACTTTCCCCAATTCAAGCCTTATTCTACTACGGACCTCCAAATCACATTCCGGACGCGCTCCTAAGTCCAAAATCACCTAATGGAGCTAACGAAACCATAAAAATTCAAATCTAAGGTCATTTACAAATAAGTCGACATCCGATCGACTTTTCCAACTTAAACTTTCAATTAAGAGACTAAGTGTCTCAATTCACTCTGAAATCGCTTTGGACCCAAACCAACTAACTCGGTAAGTCATATAACAAATGTAGAACAAAAAAGAAGTAGGAAATAGGGGAACGGATCTACAACTCTCGAAACGACCAGTCGGGTCATTACATTATAATTTCATAACTCACACGTACATTCGTGAGTGGGATTAATTACCCGTTAAAGTATCATATTCTTATGGGATCAGGCCGTTCACCTCAGCAATATCATATTCTTATTGGATCGGGCCATTCACCTTGGCGGTATGACAACACTACTCTTATGGGAGCGGGTCATTAGCCTCAGTAGTATAATAAATGCATTTATGGTTTGTGTCATTCGTTCCTCACCAGTGTACACATTATTATGGATCGATCCATTCACCTCGAAATTTCTATAAATACTCTTATGGGATCGGGTTGTTCGCCTCGACAGCGTCGTGCATAATATTTGACAAGAAGCCATCATATCTGTGAGCTTTTCTGATTTGAGTTGTGACGATCTATCTGGTGCGGACCATTTTACATGTATACTCCGGTTGAGGAGGTGACGGATAATTGAGAGCTTGTATTTACTGTTAAGGGGAGGATCGTACCACGTACCTATATCTATTTAAACTGTTTGCCTCATACTTGTTTACTTTCTATTGCACTCGATATATTGGACTACTAGTAAGTATCGTTCTCGACCCCTCGTCAATACTTCTCCGGGTTAAGGCTAGATACTTACTAGGTACACGTTGATTTACGTACTCATGCTACACTTCTGCACTTTGGTGGTCTTTTGGGCGCAGAGGCGCGACTATTGTGGGGACTTTATGATGAACTGCACAGGTTACAGTCTGCAGCATATAGAGTCTCCATCAGAATAACTTACATTCTCCTATCTAACTTGTATTCCAGACAGATGTTATATTTTATTATATTTCTTAGTAGATACTCAGGCACTTGTGACATCGGGTTTTGGGGGTACATAGTGGATGTTCATTATTGTTTTCACGTAATTATTATCATTTTATATTTTAATTTATACTTTATACGGATATTGGTAAATAAAAATCATGGGTGTTCTACGAGTACCGGGTTTTAATCTATTTATTTAATGGGATTTATGATTTTAAAGATAATGAAATGAGTGACTAAATTGGTTAATCACCTTGGCTTTCCTGACGAGGGTGTTAGGCGCCATTACGGCCTATATTGAATTTTGGGTCATGACAGCTTGGTATCAGAGCTCTAGGTTCATTTGGGTCTCACGAGTCATGAGCAAGTCTAGTAGACTCTTGCAGATCGGTACAGAGACGTATTTACTTATCTTCGAGAGGCTACAGGGCTGTTAGGAGCACTTCCCTTCTTGACCCCTCATCGTGCGATTTGATTCCATTAAAGCTTATGCCTTCATTTCCTTCCTACTCAATCTTATGCGACGTGGAGTGCTTGTTATCAATTACGCATCAGGGAGTCGTAGTGCTACTATAGATGTGGTGCAAGATGTTTCTCCCTGCTTATTCGAGCGAGTTATTATCGTCGTCTTGTGGAAGGGAATTTGTCATTTCGGCCCTGTGTCAGTATTTCCCATGGTTTCGAGGCTACACACAGATTATTATGACATTCATGCATTGTATCACACAATGATGGTGTAATAGTAGGGTTCTTGTTTATATGTCGAGGCAGTGAATGACTCGAAAGGAGAATTTCTCAGTTCATGGTTTAGAGGTTCTGCATTTAATTCCAGCAGAGGAAAGGCACTTGGATTATGGATGTTCAGACTTTGGTTGATGGAGTAACGAGTGTGAGCATGTAATTTTTCACCTATTAATACTCCTACAAAATTTGATAAATAATTTAATTTTATAGATTTTTGTTGAATTTAAGTGTTTATGTGTGAATTATTTGCACTGTATGATCATAATTCATCTTTTAAAATTTATAAAATATAAAATAATAAAAAAAATATTTTAAAACTTTTATTGTCTTGCATAATTAGGTTTTTGATTTAATATAATACTTAGTTGTATAATTTAATCATTTTTATTAAGAAAAATATAAAATCTGTTCATTAAGTAATCATGAGTATTAAATTAATGGCTTCAATTTTAATTAACTCATTAGTTAAATTAGAATTACATGAAAACTAGGTTAAAATTAATTAATATATTTTATAATTTTAATTAGGATTATTTAATTGATTTAATTAATTAAGCCTAAGTTATTAAGGTAATCGATGGGCCATTCCTAAAAAACTAGGCCCAAATCCCCTCCTAAATACCCAATAACACCCAACCCAAATCATCTAACCCGTCCAAAAACAAAATGACCCCGTTTCACCTTATTCTAACCTCAGCCGTTGGATCATCTTGATCCAACGGTCCTAAACTCTCCTCCCCCACACTATTTAACTGTCCTAACACACACCACCCCCCCTCAAACTCACCTCCCCAACACCCCTCTCGTCTCCTCATCTCTCTCTAACCCCTCCCCGTCTCCACCGTCCACCGCCGTGGTCTGCCGACCGAAAATCGCCTACCGTCGGCGGACCACCTCCAAATTAAACCAAAATCATACCATACAACCTCCTCATCACCCTCAACCCCATCCTACTCTTAATTTCCCCAGAAAACCTCCTCAAATCCAGTAATTTCAGATCTGAAATTCTGGAACCCTAAAAATTTGACTCCGTTCGATTTTGAGCAAGTTAATGGCTCGAACTTACGTGAGTCACTTGCTTTTGACAAGAGCAAGTGATTCATGTGGGTTTGACTCGTTTCAAATCTCGCCGGAATCCGGCCAAGATCCGGCGGCCCAACCCTTTTCCAGCCAAACTTCTTCTATTAATGGGTATCCCTTAATACTTTATTTTTTTTAATTTTTTTTATTCGTTTGGATATGATTCTGAAATCACTAGCTTAGGTTTTTAGTTTTCGATTTTTTTTAGTTTCTGATTTTTTGACTGATTGGCTTATGTTTTCCTTTCTCTGTTGTCAAATACTGCTTTAAATTTCATTATAGGTTTATTTGTTGATTTTTGCATGACTCGACTAATTTATTCTAGGTTTTCCAGTTCCTTTCTTGACTGTTTCTTCTTGAAAAATAGCTTATGTGTTAATTAACTGATTTCCACTTTAGTTTAATCCTGCATGATTAGGTCTGTTTAAAATAGTAATTGAGATTAACTCTAATTTTTATTACTTAATCCTGAACTAATTAGTCTAGGGTTCCCATGCCTATCCTGATTTTAATATTCCTAATTTAGTTTGTTTCTTTGAGTATGATTATAAGTTAGCCTCCGATTGTGATTGAGACTTCTGATTTTAGGACTTCATTTTCATGCTTTATACCTTGTTCCTAGCCTATTGCTCTATCTTCTTAAGTAGATTAACCACTAATCTATGATTGTTGGTCAATTTTCTTTGTTAAGTCTAATTGCACATGCTTAGGGTTATAAGAACTAGTAACCCAGCTCTTTGATTTAATGACTAACTCTGAAACTATTATGTTTAAACTTTGGCCTAATTAATTCATCTTAATGGTTAAGTAATAAAATTATGATTTTTGCACAAAATTGGTTAACTTAGGCTCATGTTCTTAAAATAGACAATTTACTCCTAATTTAGATAACTAATTAAGTCTAATTACTACGCTAATCACACATGATAGGATCACTACAATTAGTTTAACGTAAAATTCTGAAAGTAATTCACCTAGGATCAATTGCTAGTTTAAAATTCAACTTCTTCATTAGTGGTTAGCTATTATGTTTAATCACTCAAATAGGTCAAAATTAGTCAACTCAATAAGTGATCTAACCTTGAAATATAAGATGTAATTTCAAGGGTATTGCCGGGTAGTTTAGGAATTTTAAGTGAAGAATCTTTGCTGTAACAGCTCAAGAAGCTTCTAGAATAAGGATAAACATCAAACTAAAATAAGAAAATCACTGAATCAGATTTTTTAGGTAAAAAACAGTAATTTTTCAAGGGTAAAAAGAGGCTGTAAATAGAAGAACCTACTAGAAATGGTATAGATGTCCGAGATGTTACAAAGATGCTGAAAATAGGATAAGAATGGATAGATGTAATGTACTATTTTCAGATTTTAAAAGATAAGGAATATTCCTAACTTATGCCTTCCCTAGGTTTCATATATAAAGACTACTCTATTTCTGAAAATGACAGACAATTACACACACAATATAACGAAAAACTCTCTGAAAACTGATAGAAAGACTGCTCTCAAAAACACACAATTAGACAAATTATAAAGAAATACCCCCTTAAAAACTGCTAGATACACTGCTTTAAGAGATACATAAATGTTCCCTTGAAATACTGATTTCAGTTTTCAATCCTACAAAATTTTCAAATAAAGAAATTCCGGAAAAATTTCTTCCTATCATGACAAAGAAAAATCTGGTTCGATATATGGTTTGATTCTAATTTTACTGAGGTTTTTTGGGTTTAAAACTAGTATTTTAAGCTGGTTTTTTCCTGGGTTTTGTTTTCTGGGCTGTTGTTGTGTTGGTACTGCTGATTAACTCCAAATTTCTCTGCTTATTGACCCCTTTTTGGTCCTTCTTCTTGTTTTTTTGTTCACTTAGAGGTATGTAACCCTATTCTTATATTGAGTGAAAAGATCTTGTTTAAATCCATGGTGCAAATGTCTATATCTTCATTTTAGTTGTATAGCTTCTATTTGCTGTCATTTATCACCTTGAGTTCTAAGTTTCTGACTATATTATCGATTATATGAGCATGTTGTCCCATTAAATTTTTTAGGAAAAATCTATGCTTAGTCTTTTTGTTTTATCTTTTAGATGTTAAAGTTTACCTATGACTATGGATACTCCTTCTTAGTTAGACACTGATCTGGCAGTGTCTTAAGTAGATATAAAAATTAATACAATATAAATTTATGACTACATTGGAGATTCTTACATGCAGATTCATCTCCTACATGAGCTATTTGCGCTAGTCAATCATTAGAAGAGAGTGAAGCTATCAATATTATTTTAAAAGATAGATTAGCTTTTTTTACTACTATTTATCATATGAGTTGTATAATATAAATTTCAGTATTATTTCATTTTTATTTGACATTCTTAAATATGATTATTGTATTAAAGGGTGATGTTAGCTAGCATGATCATAATATTTACGCTTCTGGGCCAGATTATGGCAAGAAGTTTCAGTCACCTTGGGCCTTGTAACAAACAGGGCCAAAAATTGAGAAGAAATTGGAAAACATAGACTTTACTGGGCCTGCTAGCCACGACCAAGATTTCTAAAAAAATAAAACCTTTAGTCTTGTATCCCCTTTGCAAATCTAGTTAACATCAAACCTCAAGATATATTTTATGAATTATCAGTGTCTTTGACAAATTCAAATGCCATAATTTCATATGTGTCACATTCTTTGTATAAATCAACCTTAAACTGAACAAGCGTGTATTTTTCCAATGGAAACTGTAATAGAAAGTTGTGCTTGCGTGTAAAACCCAATAACTGAATCATTTACCTATCTTCAAAATTAGTATAGTTGTAATTTAATCCAGATCGTTCGAAATATTACTAGTATCGTTAATTTAAATTCGAGTGTAATAATCTTCTTATGTGTTTTTTCATTCTTGTATAAGTAGAATTGGAATTGGGTAGTATGTGTTGTATGTTTTCCTCTTGCTGAAACACAAATCACAACTGGCCCAGTTCATCGCCATGGCCCAAATCCTCATCTTTTAGACCAACAAACTTAGTCTTAGAATATCTTGAATATACACATACTTTGTAGTCCAAAAAATACCTCTTTTACTCTTAAGATTAACATTACAAATAATTTAGGAAAAAATAAAGAACTTATGAAAAATAATAGTTTGCTTTAAATATATAATTAAATCATCGTGACCATAGTCATGATTACGTAATCTCCATTCGGGTTTGCATTTTATGTTTCTCGACCACAAACAATAATTAAAATCAACACATTGTAAATTGCGGGTGCATTTCATGTGGCGCGTTTGCAACGTGTCCAAAAATGACAAGTGCACATCATCGTGACTTGTTTCGGAATAATCCATAAATATTAAAAGCGACTAAAAAGTAAAAAGCTAAAATGTACAATTGGTGTAAATATGTAAATAATTAGATAATTATGCCAATTATTAATAGTTAAGCGACCATGCTAGAAGCACGGAATCCGGGAGTGCCTAACACCTTCTCCGGGGTTAACAAAATTCCTTACCCGGATTTCTAGTTCACAGACTTTTAAAACAGAGTGAAAATTTCCTCGATTCGGGATTTTAAAACAAACAAATGGTGTCCCGGAACACCGTCAAAAATTCGGGTGGCGACTCTGAAATTCAATAAGTAATTCCAAAATCGATTTATGTCACTTAAATTGGAAAAACTCCCTTATCCCACCCATATCGGAAAAAAGGAGGTGTGACAGCTCTGGTGACTCTGCTGGGGACCGAACCCAGAATCTCTGGTTCAGGGTTCCAGAATTCAAGCTTAGAATAACTGTTATATTTGGCTTTATTATCTGATTTTTATGTGTTTGAGCCTAATGTGCTAACTGTCGCTTTTTACCACTTTGATATTGTTTGGACTGTATATAAATTGTTACGAAACCCTCTTATCTCTGAGTCTTCTAAATCATCTGGGAAGTGTGCACTTCGTGTGACTTCTTTACTGTTAGAGTCACATCCCAATTTTAGAACGAGGTTCAGACAAGTTGCTAAGCCGGTGAAGCTTCTGTATTCCCGGTACGCTGCCCCCCTCGGCTCGAGCTGTCCCCTCGGGTAAGCCAGGTCTAGAACAAAACCCCATGATTTAAACTTAGAATAACATAGCCTCATGCGGGATCCCTATTAGGTGTGCTTGTTTGCATCACGTGCATGTGACTTAGGGGACTCAACACAGGGGTTGGATCCGTCTAGGACAGGTGAACCCGAAATAAAGGTAGGATAGAAAATTTATCCGATTTTTGAAAACCCTGGTCTTTAAAAGTGGCTCGAAACACTGCCAAAATTTTCGAAAATAAGGGAGAAAAGAAAATGTATTTCGAAAAATGAAATAAGTTAGTGTTATATTTTCCAAAATTGCGTCAAATTTTTCTGAACTACGCGTGCTTGATTCCCATCGGTGTGAGATATGTAGGCAACCCTCATCGGGTCCAACCCTATTTTTGCAAAAATAAAATACGGAATTTTTTCATAGATAAAGTTAGGTGATGTCGTTTTTGTCTAAATAGCCGAAGATGTCCCGACGGGGCGCTAGACGACTGTTTTTGCAAGAATAGCCACTTATGATCATTTTTCAAAATTTTGACCAATTAGAAAACACAGCCCTAAAATCTTCCTTCCTAAAGTGCCGAAGGCCCGTATTTACAAAGATGGTCCGTTTTAATTAGTTACAATTTTTTGCAAAAATAACACTTTTTTTAGGTCAAAATAAATCATAGTTTTTCTTTTTAACCAATCACTTTAAATAAATGTGCAGGATGAGCACTATTGAAAATATACCTTTCAAAGCTGTAGAAGAAATCCCGATAGGACTCTGTCACGACCCAAAATCCACTAAGGTCGTGACGGCGCCGGACACCACCGTCAGGCAAGCCAATCATTAATTAGGTGAGAAAAATTCATGTTTTAACATTTATGAAAAATATTACCTTTCACTTTATTAAATAGTAACTAAATAAAAGTCCGTTAAGTAAATAGAATGGTTTAAATATTCCATTTTATCAATTATATCCCAAACACACCCCAGAGCCCGGTGTCATAAGTACATGAGCAATTTCTAAGAATTTATACAATCATCACAAAGCTTGTCTGAAATACAAATTGGACAAGGAATTTAAAATGAAAATAAATACACTACGAGGGAGACTCTGTCAGCTGCGGATCGCCTCCGGATGGTGCAGCTCGCCTAAGTCTCCAAACCAGCCATGTCACTATGAAAGTACCTGTGCAATAAAAATGCACAGCAAGTGTAGCATGAGTACAAAAAATAACGTGTACTCAGTAAGTCGCCCGCCTAACCTCAGAGAGGTAGTGACGAGAGGTCGAATTAGACACTCACTAAGGTCCATCAAATTAATTTAACAACATATTATGAACACGGTAGGCATGTAAATATCTTAAATAAATAATTTCTTCTTTATTTTTCCCCAAAAATCTTATCACTTAAAAATCCATGAAAAACATTTAACAACTTAGCATGCGCATATGGGATAAGGACAACCGGCCTGAGCCATCATAATAATCATCTCTGTGCACTGTCGAGGATCGAACGACCCGTACCATAAGTGCACCTTTCAATAAAATAATCATGTTTATGCACTGCCGAGGGTCGAACAGCCCGAACCATAAGTGCATCTTTCAATAAAATAATCATACCTATGCACTGCCGAGGGTCGAACAGCCCGAACCATAAGTGCATCTTTCAATCCGCCGTGGCGTACGACCCGCTCCCATGAGAGTGGGGGAAATAACACTCCGCTCGCGAAATATAAATTGCGAAGCGGTTATATGTAGTCATGCACAATCAACAGTCCACCCCGAATATGTCGGGAAAACAAATACTCAAGTAAATGACAGATTTCTCTTTTAAAAACAAAAAAATAGTATTTAAATCCTTTCTCAAAATTCATTTGCCAAGTTTAATAATATTCAATAATATCACCTTATCAGGTATACAATTATCCACGGAGGAAATATATTCTCTTTCTAGCTGATTAAGAAAATGAACTCTAGTCTTCCTTAGATATTCCATTACGACTTCGATTATATTAGCAGTCTAATATTACAGGCAGGATCACAGGTACAACAGGTAAGCCATGCTAGTGGGTCCTAGACTACCCGTACATGGCATAATAGTAGCAACGTACGGACTCCCGTCACCTCGTGCGTACGTAGCCCCCGCAGATAATAGCACATACTAAATTAGTTCACCTAGGGGGACAATTCCCCCTCACAAAGTTAAAAAGGAGACTTACCTCGCTCCGAAGTCCCATAACCAGCTTCCAAGCCCTTCGGACGACTCCAATGGATGCACAACGCACCAAAACTACCAAATAATGGGCAAAGCAATGAAAATTCATCCTAATACTTGCAACAAATTCAAATTATATACTTTCCGAACTCCGCTCAGTGAATTGACCAAAATGCCCTAGGGCCCACGTGCTCGGAATCCGAAATTTCTCGAAGACATATTCTACCTATATCCCTATTAACTCAAATAAACAATTTACTCTAAATTCCATGCTCAAATTCTTGGTTAAAATCCAAATCCAAATTTTTAGGTTTCTTTATGATTTTCCTAATTTTTTCCTACAAGACCTCATGTATAATCCCATGTTATAACCTTGTATTTAACTTAGAAACATGAAGGAATTACTTACCTATCATTGCATGAGGAAATCCTCTCTTTGAAGCCTCCTAAAACCGTCCAAACCAAAGGAAGATGGAAGGAAATGACCAATAAATCTCTGTTTTAAAACATTCTGCCCAGGCCATTTTTCGCACCGGCAATCCAACTCTCGCACCTGCGATTCCGCAGGTGTGACCAAACCTCCGCACCTACGTCTTTCCTCAGCTAAAGCCAATTTCGCACCTGCGCCCCATAGCCCGCATCTGCGACTTCACAGGTGCGGAAATATCATCGCACCTGCACTCCCGGCCAGACCACCACTATTTCGCACCTGCGGCGCCATAGTTGCACCTGCGGGTTCGCACCTACGGCCGAAGCCTCACAGGTGCGGTCACACCAGATGACAGCAAATTCCAGCTCCTCCTCTAGTTTCAAATATTGATCTGTTAACCAGCCGGAACCCACCCGAGGCCCTCGGGACCCCGTCGAACTATACCAACCTGTTCCAAAACATAATGCGGACTTGCTCGAGGCCTAAAATCACATCAAACAACTTCGAAACCACGAATCGCACCCAAATCCCAACTTTATGAACTTAGAAATTTCCAACTTCTACCTCCAATGCTGAAACCTATCAAATCACGTCCGATTGACCCCAAATTTGCACACAAGTCATATTCGACATTACGTACCTGCTCCAACTTCCGAAATTGCATTCCGACCCCGATATCAAAATTCCCACTTCGGGTCGGATTTCTCAAAAACCTTCAAATTTCTATCTTTAGCCAAATGACTTCAAAATGACCTACGGACATCCGAATTCACTTTTGAGCGCGCTCCCAACTCCAAAATCACCATACGAAGCTATTCCCAGACTCGGAATCCCAAACGGACATCAAAAACCCGATTCGGACATATACGCCCAAACTTAGAAAATTCCTACTTACAGCCCAAACTTAGGAAATTCCTTCAAAAATGCTGACTTCCACAATATACGCCGAAACGCTCATGGGTTATCAAAAACCCGATCCGGACATACGCCCAAGTCCGAAATCATCATACGAACCCGATCGTTACATTCTCCCCCACTTAAACAGACGTTCATCCTCGAACGTGCCAAGAACTGCTCTGCAGTTATCTTAAATCAGTGTTTAACACCTCGAGCACCTGCCCGTGCTACCACAACCCAGTTGAGTACATTAGCTTGATCAAATCTGAAGATTTCTTCTTTTCTCCATATAATAAGCTCAGAACCTAGTTCCAACACCTGAAATTTCTCTTCCAGGCCTAGTTCCATTATATAAAAATTAGCTACCACACACTATACCAGAACATGACTGCATACCATCGCTGAATTAGCACCATGCACCGCATAATTCGTCACCCGAATACAACGACACTCCCTGAACCTTAATAGCCAAAATCCATGAATCTGATGCTCCCAAGGCAACTTATGACATATATATATATATATACATCCTACTATAATGCTGGCGATACCACCACAACGGAGGAGACGGGTAAAAATTCATAACCAACTGCAGAGTTAACAAATCATTGAATATCTCATCTTGACTATAATCATCACCTCATTATGAACCAACTGTTGGCAATTGTCCTTCAATGTATTTCACATAATCTTATCGCACTGATCCCCGATTCAATAACCTCGTCTCGCCCAGTATGAACTGCTCAGATAACAAATCTCCCCAACATGACCAACAGTCTCACATGACACCACAATGCCAATAGGCCATAACTCGAACGTGATACACGAAGAAATGACTTAGGAAAATACCACCCTACTCACACAACTTATTATGAACTCTTCTCAGAATATAGAAAGCAAAACACAAGAAAATAAATATAGGAATCTTACTCATCATCATACTGTTGCGGCGTGCAACCAGATCCAAATAACATACCCGTGGCGGTGTGCCACCCGATCCCAATAACACACCCGTGGCGGCGTGCCACCCGATCCCATCATAAAATTCACATAAGGAAATATCACGGAGCTGAATTGGTCACTATTACAAATTACTGAATATCGATAATAAGCACGCTAAGTGCATAATACCGCCATGGGGAGACTGATAAAGCCACATGCTACAAAACTTAAGCACAACTGAGGTGCGATATATATACTCTGAATCTCAAGAGCTCTCCCGCTCGTATAACATCATCACAACTCGTAGACTCAACACATAGGGATCTATTAAGTCGTTTCCCAACTCACACGGCACACTCACAACATTACATGAATTTGACAAAGACGGAACAACACCTGATATCCCTACACCCCTCCTTGAGGAGCGGTATACTGAAATGAACATATCTGCTTCACATGAAGACCATAATCATATTTAAGTCTATCCACAAACATCGAGTCTACCTTGCTCGCACCAAACTAAGCTAATAGCGTTACCTGGGTCTAAATTAACCCACTTTCTCTCATAATACGCGATAACAACCATCATAGCTGGGACAAACACCCCACAATCCACAACCAAATGAACTGAACGCCTTCCATGCATAAATTCTCAAATAAGCAATATTGCACTTCTTTAAACTCAGGCCAAATCTTCAATCCATTAAGTGACTACATGTCACACTTATACAATCTCCTCGTGGTTACACTTCCACGACCTTCCACACCAGGTAACAAGTCTGCACATCCGCATCACCGACCACACTAATACTTCACAACACATCAAGAACCCACGACCAGGGTACAAAGCCCCTTTCATCGAATATCATTCTCTGGTGACACTAAAGATAACACCAGCTAACTCTGGACTCTTAAGTCACTTTTTCTTGCTCATCCGAGCTCATGACATCCTCGCTAACACCGGACCGCAATCTCGACTCTTACTCCCAATTACATACTGCTCATCGCACCTCACGTGTCAATATGAGGTAGCGCGAGAATTTCATCACAACTTCTGATCCACCAATAGGGTGAACACTTCCTCACATAGAACCCTTTTACTTAACTCAATTCAAGAGAACCATCACAACACTCGAGTGAATTTTCACAATCACCCAACATGCAAATCCTTAAGTGACGATATCCATTCCGGGATCCGCCTACACCTGACAGGCCATTGCACTCAAATGCTCCCACATGAAATCCATTACGACGGCCGACAAGCCCCGCACACGCCGGCACAACCACATGCATAACTTAATCACATCGAAGGAACTGATCACTACCGTAAATGTGCCATTTCAACCATGGATAATCAATATGTCTTCTTTTAATCATCTTCAATTGCCTCAAGAATAATAGTAGCTTCCTCCAACTCGTAGCGAACTCAACCCTCACTCATCCCGAGTGACCTTAATTTACGAGACCATGCTTCCTGAATCCCGCAATCCGTCTCGTACCCTCCTGATAGTCTTTCTACAACCCGGAGTTCATTTCTCTCACTCCTCAAATACTATCCTGCATGCTGAAAATAACATAGAACCCCAACAATCTTCTCTTTTCTTTACTCAGAAATCACTCTGCAAAAGCTCGATTCTCGATTATACTGCTTCCTGAAACCCCTAAACGCCGCATTCTTAACTTTTGAATTCACTAGGACCGCTATTGAGAGTCACCCACTCTGATTGGTCCCGAATACAATCAACTCCAAGGCTCTCCTAGCACAAAAACACCTTTTTTAATGAAGCACGTGACCGAGTCACTACCCTTACAGCTCGTTTACGCCTTAAGCATAAATTCTGAATCTTCCAAAGCCTAACCCCAGTCTGACAGGGCCAAACTTTGCACACATTCATCAAATCCCATGCAAAATCACCATTTTACCCCTTTCCCTTAGTTGTGATAACTTGCCGACACGCCGACAATCCGCAACCTCATGAGAAGACAATCCCACAACCCAACTGCAAATGGTGGGACTCCCCCACTTAGCCTGAAGCTACTCCTTGCACCACTCTAGACCCTACCGAGATCCTTTCTCCTTTGTTAACATGATCTTGCTCAACCAATCCGTCCAATCCTTCCCAATTCTCTTGCTAGCACTCCCCAAATACTCAAATTCTCTAGCATCATTCACACATTCTTCTTCCTACCGAATAACCACTAGAATCCCTCGCAAAAACCTGCCAATCATGCCACCGCTTACCTATTCACAAGAGATAACCCACCTGTGGAAATCACCCGCGGACACCTCTCAACGACGCTGAAATGCACGCTCTCTGCGACATCAATACCCCATCCTACGCCCTGCTTCATTTACCAACTTTACTAGTCCGTCCGCTCCTCATGGACATCCACTAAATGTGTGTCAATATCTTCAAATTCCAAGCTATGCTGCCGCTCCCCACTTGCGGCTGCTTGATTTTTGCTTCTTACACCTGGCCTCCTAGAAATGGAACCGCCGCCTAGCCTCAATTCTACAATTCTCTGCCAACCGTATTCTTCAATACTCCTTCACCATACTCTGGCCCCATGTACCCGAAGAAACCATGGCACTGACGAACTTAACATATTCCATTCGATCAAGAACGACGATAACACATCATAGGTGAATACTCCACCTTACTTGAAACACCAAGTCTTACTACTTTATCAATCCAAAACCTGGCCATTCATAATCCAAATGCCTCAAAGTTCTCAGAAACACAACAACCGAGTGGAAACAACATAACATTCTTCTGCAGGGCAACAACAACAACCCCAACCAACTACACATGGAAAACATCTCGCACCATAACCACAACACCATATCAATTCCTCAAATTCCCGATTCGTGGCGAGTGCTTCGCGACGCGTAAGATTGAGTAGGAATAACTTAGGCATAAGCCTTAAAGGAATCAAATCGTACAATGAGGAATCAAGAAGGGTAGTACTCCTAACAGCCCGGTAGCCTCTCGAAGATAACTACAGATGTCTCCGTACCGATCCGCAAGACTCTACTAGACTTGCTCATGACTCGTGAGACCTAAGGGAACCTAGCGCTCTGATACCATGTTGTCACGACCCAAAATCCACTAAGGTCGTGACGGCGCCAGACACTACTGTCAGGCAAGCCAATCATTAATTAGTTGAGATAAATTCCTATTTTAACATTAATGAAAAACATTACCTTTCACTTTATTACATAGTAACTAAATAAAAGTCCGTTAAGTAAATGCAATAGTTTAAATATTCCATTTTAGAAATTATATCCCAAACACACCCCAGAACCCGGTGTCACGAGTATATGAGCAATTTCTAAGAATTTATACAATCATCACAAAGCTTGTCCGATACAAATTGGACAAGGAATTTAAAATAAAAATAAATACAGTACGAGGGAGACTCTGTCAGCTGCGGATCGCCTCCGGATGGTGCAGCTCGCCTAAGTCTCCAAACCAGCCATGTCACTACGAAAGTACCCGTGCAATTAAAATGCACATCAAGTGTAGCATGAGTACAAAGAACAACGTGTACTCAATAACTCGCCCGCCTAACCTCAGTGAGGTAGCGACGAGAGGTCAAATTAGACACTTTCTAAGGTCCAGCAAATTAATTTAACAGCATATGATGAACACGGTAGGCATGTAAATATCTTAAATAAATAATTTCTTCTTTAATTTTCCCCAAAAATCTTATCACTTCAAAATCCATGAATAATATTTAACAACTTAGCATGCGCATACGGGATAAGGAAAACCGGCCTGAGCAATCATAATAATCATCTCTGTGAACTGTCGAGGATCGAACGGCCCGTGCCATAAGTGCACCTTTCAATAAAATAATCAGGTCTATGCACTGCCGACGGTCGAACGGACCGAACCATAAGTGCATCTTTCAATAAAATAATCATACCTATGCACTGCCGAGGGTCGAACGGCCCGAACCATAAGTGCATCTTTCAATCCGCCGTGGTGTACGGCCCGCTCCCATGAGAATGGGGGAAATAACATTCTGCTCGCGGAATGTAAATTGTGAAGCGGTCACATGTAGTCATGCACAATCAACAGTCCACCCCGAATATGTCGGGAAAACAAATACTCAAATAAATGACAGATTTCTCTTTTAAAAAACACAAAATAGTATTTAAATCCTTTCTCGAAATTCATTTGCCAAGTTTAATAATATTCAATAATATAACCTTATCAGGTATACAATTATCAACGGAGGAAATAAATTCTCTTTCTAGATGATTAAGAAAATGAACTCTAGTTCCTTAGATATACCATTACGATTTCGATTATATTAGTAGTCTAATATTACAGGCAGGATCACAGGTACAACAGGTAAGGCATGCTAGTGGGTCCTAGACTACCCGGACATGGCATAATAGTAGTTACGTACGGACTCCCGTCACCTCGTGCGTACATAGCCCCCGCAGATAATAGCACATACTAAATAAGTTCACCTAGGGGGACAATTCCCCCTCACAAAGTTAGAAAGGAGACTTACCTTGCTCCGAAGTCCCATAACCGGCTTCCAAGCCTTTCTGACGACTCCAATGGATGCACAATGCCCCAAAACTACCAAATAATGGGCAAAGCAATGAAAATTCATCCTAATACTTGCAACAAATTCAAATTATATACGTTCCCAACTCCGCTCGATGAATTGACCAAAATACCCTCGGGCACACGTGCCCGGAATCCGAAATTTCTCGAAGACATATTCTACCCATAGCCTTATTAACTCAAATATACAATTTACTCTAAATTCCATGCTTAAATTCGTGGTTAAAATCCAAATACAAATTTCTAGGTTTCTTTATGATTTCCCCAATTTTTCCTACAAGTCCTCATGTATAATCCCATGTATTAACCTTGTATTTAACTTAGAAAGATGAAGGAATTACTTACCTATCATTGCATGAAGAAATCCTCTCTTTCAAGCCTCCCAAAATCGTTTAAACCAAAGGAAAATGGAAGGAAATGACCAACAAATCTCGGTTTTAAAACATTCTGCCCAGGCCATTTTTCGCACCTGCGATTCCGCAGGTGTAACCAAACCTCCGCACCTGCGGCTTTCCTCAGCTCAAGCCAACTTCGCACCTGCGCCCCATAGCCTGCATCTGCGACTTTTCAGGTGCGGAAATATCATCGCACCTGCGCTCCCAGCCAGACCACCACTACTTCGCACCTGCGGCCAAAGCCTCGCAGGTGCGGTCACACCAGATGACAACAAATTACAGCTCCTCATCTAGCTTCAAATATTGATCCGTTAACCACCTGAAATCCACCCGAGGCCCCCGGGACCCCGTCCAATTATACCAACCTGTTACAAAACATAATGCAGACTTGCTCGAGGCCTCAAATCACATCAAACAACATCGAAACCATGAATCACACCCAAATCTCAACTTTATGAACTTAGAAATTTCCAACTTCTACCTCCGATGCCGAAACCTATCAAATCACGTTCGATTGACCCCAAATTTGGACACAAGTCATATTCTACATTACGGACCTGCTCCAACTTCCGGAATTGCATTCCGACCCCGATATCAAAATTCCTACTTTCTGCCGAATTTCTCAAAAACCTTCAAATTTCTATCTTTAGCCAAATGACTTCAAAATGACCTACGGACATCCGAATTCACTTCCGATCGCGCTCCCAAATCTAGAATCACCATACGAACCTATTCCCAGGCTCGGAATCCCAAACGGACATCAATAATACTGTAATGCCTTATAGCCCAAACTTAGGAAATTCCTTCAAAAATGCTGACTTCCATAATATACGCCGAAACGCTCCCGGGTTATCCAAAACTCGATCCGGATATATGCCCAAGTCCAAAATCATCATACGAACCTGCATGAACCTTCAAATCCTGATTCGGAGGTCGTTCACTCAATATTCCAATCTTAGTCCATTTCTCCAACTTAAGGCTTCTGAAATGAGAATTTTCTTTCCAAATCAACTCTAAACTTCCCGAAATTCAGTTCCGACCATGCCTACAAGTCATAATACTTGAAACAGAGTTGCTCATGATCCCAAACTGCTGAATGACGCGCTGGAGCTCAAAACGATCGATTGGGTCGTTACAAACTCCATATATGGTGGAATGACCTGGGAGAGGTCAGTAGAGGTGTTGTAATAAAAGCTTTAGGCGGGATCACCGACCTCTTGAAGATTAAATCAAGGCTGGACATAGTTGAGGCTTTAATACCATTTTGGGATCCAGCGCACAACGTGTTCTATTTCTCTGATTTTGATCTAACTCCAACACTTGAGGAGATAGTAAGCTATGCTGGACTTAACGAGAATCTAAGGAGTCGATACCCAATGGCACCCAGAGCTGTAACTCCTCAAAAATTCTTGGACCTTTTATGTATTAGTCGGGAAGTCAAAGATGAGAACTTAGCAGAGGGATTCTGCACATTCTACTTTCTCTACCGTCGTTATGGGGACCCTCGTGGTTTTGATGCACTAAATACCGCTTTAACCCACCAAGGGAATCAAAGCAAATGGGAAGCACGATGGGGATTGGACTTCATGGTAGCATTCTTGGGTAATCTAATCTGCCCGAGGAGTAATGGATATATAGAGTTGGGAATCGTAGGAGTGGCTGACTTCATGATGAAAAAGGCTAATGGCACCCTTGTACCAATGGTCCTACAGAAATCTACCGAGCTCTAACGGTTTGTCAATCAAGGGGAAAGTTCTTCGAGGGTTGCAATTTACTCTTACAGATCTGGATGATAGAACACCTTTGCCATCACCTGGGTTATATGAATTACAGTCTGATTGGTCTCAACTGCATTGAAGAACATGAAACTCGGGTAGAGGGTCATGAGTTTCAAGAAGGTACAGAAGCATGGTTTGCACATTTGGGTTCCTTGATTGCCAACCAAATTGAATGAACATTTGGCTGGCTCCCTGTCAATGAAGTTATTTATATGTTGGCCAAAGTGTGTTTTCTTCTATTGATGGGTCTTCGAAGTATTCAGCCGTATTCCCTACACAAGGTTCTACGACAGCTGGGAAGGAACCAAACTGTTCCTCATGATGAATATTTGAGTCGACAAGTCATTGAACTGTGTCCAAGAGCTGCATTCCCGGAAGACAAGGTCCGCCAGATTTGGCATCAATGTAGGTTTCTGGAGCCGCAGACTCGAGTAAGGGATTTGTCCAAAGGTGAGGTAGAGCCTCTAGCTACACAGCCTGGTATGGTAGAAGGGGAAGAGACCATCAAGAGGCTGAACAGCCCGCCAAAAGGCCCCACGTACAACAATTCACTGATGACGCACAAGAACAATGGAATTGGTTGGAAAAGGAGAAAGGCTACAGGGCTATGATAAGAAAATTGGAAGCACAAATCAGAGACATTAAATTTGAAAGCACTTTGCAAGACGCTGCAAATGAAGGGGACAAGAACATATTGGCCAAATAAAATGAGGCTCTCTGAGCCCAGGTTCAAAGGATGAAGATAGCTTCTGAAAATCCGGAGAGGAGCAAAACAGATGAAAGACTTATAAATAGTCTTAGGCGGAAAGTGTACGATTATGGGGATGATTTGGATAAAGCCGAAGATGAATTGGCAAGAACCCGGGCACAATCAGCAAAGAATGCGGAATAACAGACGAAGTTTGTTCAACAACTAAAAGGAAAGTATGAGAAATAAGTCACAAGTTTGAGGGAAAAGATGACTACTCTTGAGAACGAAATGGCTCAACAAATGAAGAATTTTAAAGCAAAAAGGGAACACTGTTATTCATTGATGTCTCGATTGGAAGAAGATTTGCAGCAGTTACAAGAGGAGAACCATAAGGTCAGCCAAGTTCTGGAGGCTAGGTCCCAACAGATTGGGCGCTTACTCCAAGAAAAAGGCATCATTAGAGAAAGAATCAGAGAAATTGCTGATTATGTCGTCACAAAATGCCATGAGTGCGACAATATGACCAGATCTACATTCTTCCCCGATGTGATGATTTTTTTCCGTTAGATAATTGATCTATATCACCTCCAAGAAGACATAACACACAGGCCCGCAGCGAGATCGATTGATGTCCCACGGACCCCTGGAGTAGTAATAGAGGCACTTATGTATTCCTGATTTTTCTTTTTCGAGTCTGTATTCCAGTTTCTTTTACAATCCGGTTAGTCTACTCTGAGTCTGTTTTGTTTTTCATTTTCAAGTATGCCGGAGTCGTTTGTAATAGAGGAAAATTTGGAGTTTTTATTTAATGAAAATGAAAATATTTCTTTCTTTTTCTCATTTATCCCTTGAACTACGTGATGATCTGATTCACGCGGAGTCGTGATACGTAGGCATTCCACATAGGATTCGATCATAACCCCTAAAAAAGGAAATAATTTAGAAGAGAAAAGAGAGAAAATGTTGAAAAAGAGCAAGAAAAGTAAAAATTCAAATCTGGGAGACAACAAAAGCCGGGATGAAACACTTAACTGTTGCAAAACATGTAGAAAACAATTTAACTGTCTAGGAGCATTGCATACCCCTAACGTGCGATTCCCTATGTGTTGAATGCCTCAATCTAACAATTTTTTGGTGTATGTTTTTTTTAAGGTTCTATTTTTAGGTGATTGGTTTTTGCGGTAATCTGGCTTCAAACCCATACTTCACTAGATCCAAAGGGAGTGTCGAAATGATGTCAGAAGGTCACCTACCAATCATCAACCCCTCAGAGGAAAGCCAATTATCGGTTATCCCAACATCTGAGTCAGCAACTGCTGAAGAAAACAGGATACTGGGTCGCTGCATGTTGGAGATATGGGACGCTTGGTCTAACGGTAGATAAACACCCAGTGCCATCCCTGGTTTTCTCGAATTGATTCCCTGAACAAGTGGAACTTCCAAGGTCCCAATAAGCTACCCAGCCACCCCGTTCGGGTACCCAACTATGTCAGCCCATATCACCGGAATGCCTTATGAGGTTCACCCCCAGGCACTATTTTCGGGAGTATCTTCCAACATATTCACCGCACCACCAATCTCTGCTACAGAACCACCAACAGTATCTGAGCCAAGCTTCGAGCCGTCAGCCTTTACTTTCCAAACACCACCATTTCATTTGGACGGCTCATATCACCCCAAACTCTTACCCTCAGCACCCTCGGTATGAGTCTACCATGGAACAAGAGAAAACCGTGAAGAACCCTGAGCAAGAAGAGATTGCTATGAAAATGAAAAGCATTGAATAGAGCCTTAAGAACATACAAGGACTGAGTGGCCAGAAGAGTGTCTCCAACGCTGACTTGTTCATGTTTTCGCATGTTCATCTGCCCATCGGGTTCAAGACTCACAAATTTGAAAAGTATGATGGACACGGAGACCCCATAGCCCACCTGAAAAGGTATTGTAATCAGTTACGAGGATCGGGTAGAAAAGAAGAACTCTTGATGGCTTACTTCGGGGAGAGTATAGCCGGAATTGTATCCGAATGGTATATGGACCAATACATCTCCCACTGGCACATATGGGATGATGTGGCCCGAGACTTCCAATTCCAGTACAACATGGACATAGCTCCAGATAGAAACTCTTTGTCCAATCTCAAGAAGAAATCTTTAGAAAGCTTCAGAGAATATGCTATCAAGTGACGCGAACAAGCGGCCAGAGTAAAAACCCCAATGGATGAGACCTAGATGGTTAGCGTCTTCTTGTAAGCCCAAGAGGCTGACTATTTAAAGAACACGATGTCCGCTATTGGCCATTTGTAGAAGCAATAAAGATTGGGGAGGTGGTCGAAAATGGTTTGAAAACGGGTCGCATCCTGAGCCAGTCAACTATAAGAGCAACTTCTCAAGCAATCCAGAATGGGTCGGGGAGTGCAGGAAATAGGAAAAAGAAAGAAGAAGTAGCAATTATGGCCTCAAATCTAAGAAACCCCCGTCAACCCCGGGTTTACTTTTCTAGCACCCCACGACATTACTATCCTCACCAAGATGCGGCATATCCCATGACGCCTCAGCCTTATCCAGTAATGAATGCCCAGCCGTACACCCGGCCGCAACATCATTATAATCAGAACTGATCTCCGCCTGCCAGAAACAACCCTCCTCACCAAACCCAGTATAATCCATGACCTCCACAAAGTAATTATAACACCTATCCCCGTGAGCCACCCAGAAGGGCTAACTTTACACCAATTGGTGAATCATATTCTAGCCTTTTCCCAAAACTGGTCCAAATGGGTTTGTTACAGCTTGTACCCCCAAACAGGCAAAACCTAGAATCCCCCTCCTACCGACCCGGTACCCGATGTGCTTATCATTCACGGGCAGAAGGAACATTGAGGATTTATGGACCCTCAAGCGGGCGGTTAAAAATTTCATAGAACAAAAATGGGGTGTACTGAGGGATGAAGAGGCTCCCAATATGACCAATAACCCATTGTCGGCTCACAACAACAGGCCAATCATTGGGATGATCTGCAAGGACCAAGAATTCGACCCAGATTTGAAAGCTATCATTGCCATTGCTGACATAGAAAATAAGCCCAAAGCGGCACCAAAGCAAGTTAGATGAAAAGAAAAGCAGCTTCACTCCTCAGAGCACAGGAAAAGCTATGGAAACCAAGACAGGGGAAGGACCTCCTAAAGATGTCGTTCTCTATGTTCCCAGGGCCCCCAGAAAAGAACAGTTTGTGTTGAGTCCCCCCAAAAGATTAGAGCAAAACAAGGCTATACTGAATGTACCGAAGATGTACATACCAAAGGAGATTTATGTGGAGCGGGGGACGATAATTTCACCCAGGCTGACTGAGCCCATGGTTATCAGCCGTGCACCACAGAATCCCATGAAGGACCCACTGTCGTCCCTTGGAACTACAATAAAACAGTGGTGACGTACAAAGGAAAGTAAATCATGGGAGAGGTGAGTGAAACAAACTCGTCTGATAAGTACCTCAACTTGAAAGAATTGAACAAGAACAAACATAAGCATTTTCTGCTTAAAAAGCCAGTCAGTGCTGAAGAGGCAGAGGAATTATTCAAGAAAATGAAAACTTCTGAATACGCCGTGATTGATCAACTCAGAAAGTCCCCCTCTCAGGCCTCACTTTTGTCCTTGCTGATAAGTTCGAATGAGCATAAGAAAGTGCTGATAAAGACGCTTAATGAAGCATATGTTCCGGCCGAGACCACGGTTCAGAAATTAGAAAGAATGGCGGAACAATTTTTTGAAGTCAACCGGATCTCATTCAGCAGAAATGACTTGCCTCCGGAAGGGGCTGCCCAAAACAAAGCTCTCCACTTGACCGTTAAATGTGAAGGATACTACATGAAAAGAGTTATGGTGGATGGCGGATCTGGGGTTGACATCTTCCCTCTCTCAACCTTGCAGAGAATAAAAATTGGGACGGAGAGGATTAGACCCAAAAATTTTTGCGTACGTGCTTTTGACGGAATCAAGAGGGATACGATAGGGGATATTGATTTGGTCCTAACCATCGGCCCTGTGGATTTTGAAGTTACATTTCAGGTCTTAGACATGGACACCTCCTACAATTATCTCCTGGGAAGGCCTTGGATCCATGTCGCAGGAGTCGTACCCTCTACTCTCCACCAGATTCTTAAGTTTGAACATGAAGACCAAAAAATCATGGTCCACAAGGAAGATGATCAATCAATTTACAGGGACCCATCAGTCCCATGTCTGGAAGCTAAGGAAGGTAGCGAGTAGACAAGTTTTGGAGATCGTGGTCGCAGAATAGTGTGAGGAAGGAACCCCGTGTCCTCAACCCTTCTTATCAAACGCATCGATCATGGTCTCTAATGACATGATCAAACATGGGTACAATCCTGGAAAAGGGGTCGGGGTATCTTTGCAAGGCATTACAAAACCTATCACTTTGACTGCCAGCGAGAAATGCTTTGGCATAGGGTTTCAAGCTACTGTCGCTGATGTTAAATAGGCTAATGAATGTAAGAAAAATGGATGGGTCCTACCTCATATGGTCCCGCATCTTGCCAAGACGTTTTTCAAGCCAAGGTACATAGAGAAAGAAGAAGAGGCCTTCACGGTCGAAGAAATTGAAGAGATTTGTGGGGCAATGAGACAAATGTTGTATGAGGCTCACATGATCCAACCGGGTGAAGGCTCAAGCACGCTGATGTGCAATATATGGGCCTAATTCCAAGCTTCAAAATTGGAAGGCTACTCCATTCCCAGTCAGGCGGGAATCCCGGTAGTTCAGCCTTGCCATCCTTTTTGCATTACGAGTTATTTCAAGGTGTAACTTGAGTGCTTTTAGTTTTTTGTCTTTTAAATTCTGATGTAAACCCTCTTATTTCAAAATTCAATGAAATGAAATCTATATCTCATCGTCCATGAATCTCTTTCTTTATTCTTCCTGATTTTTGTTATTTTTCTTTTCTCTCTTTTCAGTTCTAATAATGCAGACTTAAATAACAGGACATGCTCGCGGAATTCATGCCCAGATCTTAATACGCTGTCTAACCATGAAATAATGAATCAAGAACCGGAATATGATGAAGATGAGGCTTTTAGGGAAATAAATCGAGAACTGGAACAATTCGAGAATAAGCCTAATCCAAACTTAAATGAAATCGAGCCGGTAATTTGGGTAGTTCGGAAGAGGTCCGAGAAACCATGATAAGCATTCACGCTGATGAAATAACTAGGGATGCATTGATCAAACTTTTATTCGAATTCAAAGACGTGTTTGCCTGGTCCTATGATGATATGCCCGGGCTGAGTGTTGATTTAGTAGTACACAAATTGCCAACTTACCCCGGTTATCCACATGTCCAACAAAAACAGAGAAAATTTAAAACAAACATCAGTGACAAGATGAAAGAAGAGGTCACTAAACAGTTGAAAGCCGGTGTAATCCGGTGGTCCGATACACCACAAGGCTGGCTAATGTTGTCCCAGTGCCGAAGAAAGATGGGAAAGTCCGAGTGTGTGTAGATTGTTATTCTGGGTATCACCAGGTTCTGATGGATGAAGAAGATGCAGAAAAGATGGCTTTCACCACACCTTGGGGTACTTACTGTTACCGGGTCATGCCATTCGGTCTGAAGAACGCCTGGGTGACTTACATGAGGTCTATGACCACTATTTTTCATGACATGATGCACCAGGAAATCGAGGTATATATAGATGATGTGATCATTAAATCCAGAATGCAGGACGACCATGTGCAGTATTTGAGAAAATTCTTTGAACGTCTGCGCAAGTATGACTTAAATTTAAATCCAACTAAATGTGCATTTGGCGTTCCATCTGGGAAACTTTTGGGGTTTATATTCAGTCGGAGGGGCATCGAACCGGATCCAGAAAAGATAAAGTCTATTCGGTATTTGCCCCCTCCGAGAACCAAGAAAGAGGTCATGGGTTTGCTGGGCAGATTGAATTACATCAGCAGGTTCATCGCTTAGTTGACATCCGCTTGCGAGCCCATATTTAAGCTATTGAAGAAAGATGCAACGATTAAATGGACAGACGAATGACAAGAAACTTTCGACAAAATCAAAAAATATCTGTCAAATCCGCCAGTGTTGGTCCCACCCGAACCTGGAAGGCTTTTGTTCTTATACTTGACAGTGTTGGAAAATTCTTTCGGATGTGTTCTTGGGAAACACGATGTGACCGGAAAGAAAGAACAAGCCATATACTATTTGAGCAATAAGTTCACAAGTTATGAAGCCAAATACACTCTGTTGGAGAGAACTTGTTGTGCCCTGACTTGGGTTGCACAAAATCTCAGACATTATTTGTTGGCCTATACATGTATCTCATAACCAGGCTGGATCCTTTGAAATATATATTCCAAAAGCCGATGCCCACGGGGAGAATAGCAAAATGGCAAATCCTTCTCACCGAGTTTGACATAGTCTATGTCACCCGCACGGCGATGAAAGCTCAAACCTTGGCGGATCACCTAGCTGAAAATCCTGTCGGTGATGAATATCAACCCTTGAGTACTTATTTCTCAGACGAGGAGGTAAATTCAGTTGAGGTAACTCCAGAAGACACTAAAACCTGGAAAATGTTCTTTGATGGAGCCGTGAATGCAAAAGGTGGTGGGATTGGGGCAATCTTGATTTCACCTACGGGACAACACTATCCATCCATCGCCTGTCTTCGGTTCTTCTGTACAAATAACGCTGCTGAATACGAAGCTTGCATAATGGGCATGAACATGGCAATTGATATGGATGTAGAGATTTGTTAAACATGGGAGACTCCGATTTGATCATTAAGCAAAGCACAACGTGAATGGGAAACTCGGGATGTTAAGCTTCTTCCCTATAGAAAACATGTGGAAGACCTTGGCAATTGATTCAAAGCCGTTGAATTCAGGTATATTCCACGATTCCACAATGAGTTAGCTGATGCATTGGCTAACTTAGCTGCAATGCTGCCATATCCGGGCAATGTCCATATCGACTCGTTGGAGATTCAAATCCGAGAAAGACATGGTTATTGTAACACGGTTGAAATAGAACTCGATGTCCAACCATGGTATCATAATATTAAAAGGTTCTTGAAAACAAAAGAATACCCGGAGCAGGCCAATGGAGACCAAAAGAGAACCATTAGAAGGCTCGCCAACAGTTTCTTCTTGAGCGGAGAAGTGTTGTATAAGAAAACTCCCGATTTGAATCTGTTAAGGTGTGTGGATGCCAAAGAGGCTGAAAATATTATGAACGAATTGCATTCAGGAGTATGTGGTCCTCATATGAACGTATACGTCCTTGCAAAGAAAATCCTACAGGCAGGATATTATTGGATGACAATGGAAAAAGATTGTTTCAGTTTTGTCCGGAAGTGCAATCAGTGTCAAATACGCGGTGACTTGATTCATGTGCCACCTTCAGAGTTGCATCCCATATCAGCACCTTGGTCGTTCGTTGCCTGGGGAATGGATGTCATTGGTCCAATCGAGCCGAGTGCTTCAAACGGACACAGATTTATCTTGGTTGCCATCGACTATTTCACAAAATGGGTCGAAGCAGTCACATTCAAAGCCGTCACTATGAAAGCAGTGGTGGAATTTGTGCATTCCAACATTATCTGTCATTTTGGTATTCCAAAAACTATCATTAACGACAATGTTGCAAATCTAAACAGTCACTTGATGAGGGAGGTATGTGAACAGTTTCAAATTACACACCGTAATTCCACTCCTTACCGGCCCAAAGCCAATTGCGCCGTTGAAGCAGCAAATAAAAACATCAAGAAAATCCTCAGAAAAATGATTCAAAGTTCTAGGCAATGGCACGAGAAATTTCCATTCGCATTATTGGGATATCGCATGACGGTGCACACATCAGTTAGGGCTACGCCCTATCTATTGGTTTATGACACTGAAGTCGTAATACATAATTCGAAATTCCCTCCCTTCGGATCATTGTCAAAGCTGAAATTGAGGATGATGAATGGTTCAAAACTCGACTGGAACAGTTAACTCTGATTGATGAGAAAATAACGGCCGCAGTATGTCACAAGCAGTTGTACCGACAAAGAATGGTCCGCGCCTATAACAAGAAAGTGCGGCCTAGGAATTTTGAAGTGGGTCAACTCGTCCTAAGACATATCCTCCTGCACCATGAAGAGGCAAAATAAAATTCTCCCCAAATTAGAAAGGTCCATACATCATAAGGAAATTGCTACCAAAAGGGGAATTATACTTAGGGGACATCGAAGAAATGACCCCGAAATGGTTGTCAATGCAGATGCAGTCAAAAGGTATTATGTTTGACCCTTTCGTGATGTTGGCGCTTCCCGATTGAAATGACGAAGGCTTTCATTCTCACTACCCCAAACACTATCAACTTTTGTAAACCCTTTTGATCTTTCTATCTTTCTTTCATCACCCTCCTTGTAACCAAAAAAAATCATCAAAAAACAAAAATGTAACCTTGAACTATGTTTGACTTGATTCTGAAAAGATACATAGGTAGCCTCTCTCTGGGGTTCAGTCACACCAAAACAAAATTCCACATTTCCCCAAAATTTTAAGCCGGGGCAAATGTTATGATATGTTCAGCGACATTTTCGCCTGAAAGGTCCCAACGTTGTAATTCAATACAAATCCTTTTCACCAAGATCTTATTTAAGTCCTTCCGATCAATCGGCAAAGACGTCCAAAATGGAGGATACAGTTATTTGGATTTGATACAAGGAAATGAGAGAAATAAAATGATAGAGTCTTATCGGTGAAAACCCATATGGGCACCGTAAGGCGACGACAAGAGGAGAAATTAAAATAAGAGTCTTATCGGTGAAAACCCACACGGGCACCGTAAGGCGACGGTAAGCAGAGAAATTGAAAATGAGAGAGTCTTGTTAGTGAAAACTCGCAAAGAGCACTACAAGGCGACGGTGAGAAGAGAAATGAGAGAGGTTAGTCGATGAAACCCCGCAAAGGGCACCACTGATCGAAAATGGATAATAGGTCACTAACATGGACACGATCCAGGGTAGGGTTTCTCAATCTCGAGGTAATGGTTGTGATGAATTTCTGAGACAAAGACGGTTGTTGTAGAGATCGGGCATCCAGTCCAAGAGGCAACTCCAAAGAGGGAAGTTTCCTATAAAAATTCTTTCCTGCATTTACTCATCCTTTGAAGATAAAATGATGTTGAAAACAATTCAAACCTAAAGTGATATAGGGCCTCCAATCCCTAGCTACACCTTTTCCAACATAGGATCCCACTCCTTAGTTGACACTAGCATAACCTGGTGATCTTTTCCTGGAAACAACATAACCTGTTGACTTTTTTCCAGACTCCAGCATCACCTGGTGATCTTTTCCTGGCAACAACATAACCTGTTGACCTTTTTCCAGATGCCAGCATAACCTGGTAATCTTTTCCTAGAATTGGCATAACCTGTTGACCTTTTTCAGACGCCAGCATAACCTGGTAGTCTTTTCTTGACAACAACATAACCTATTGACCTTTTTTGGATGCCAGCATAACCTGGTGATTTTTCCCTAACAACAACACAACCTGTTGACTATTTTCAGACGCCAGGATAACCTGGTGATCTTTTCTTGACAACAACATAACCTGTTGATCCTTCCCTAGACGCCAGCATAACCTGGTGATATTTTCCTGACAACAGCATAACCTGTTGATCTTCTCCCGACACCAGCATAACCTGGTTATCTTTTCCTGACAACAACATAACCAGTTGATCTTCTCCTAACGCCGGCATAACCTGTCAATCTTTTCCTGACGACAACATAACCTGTCAATCTTTTCCAACATAGGGTCTCCAATCCCTAGTTGATTTTACTATTTGGCATATGGTATCCACCCCTAAGGGTGGCAAACGGGCCAGGTTGACCCGTAACCGGCCCGGCCCAGACCGGTTAAAACCGGAACCGGACCGGCCCGGTTCATAGGGGGCCGGGTGGGCTGGGTAGAGGGGTTAGAGGGGGTTGGTCCGTTTATAATTTTTTTACCGGTTACCCGGACCGGTCCAACCCGGTCAAAGTGAACAGTGCACTTACCGGTTAAACCGGCCCGGACCGGCCCGGTTTTAACGGCTAAATTTTTTTTTTTTTTTTTTTTAAAAAAAATATTATTAGACGTATTATGCATTTATGCTTAATGTTTTAGTTTGTTATTTTAATATTATTAGACGTATAAATACAAGTTTAAACTTTAATTTGAAGTATTAAATGTAAACTTTAATTTGCAAGTTTGAAGTTTTGAACTTGCAAATTATAAGTAAATTCTTAATGATATATTCAAATATAAGAATTTTAAAGTATTTGTATCCTTTATTCAAACACTATTTTTATAAGTTTATTTTTTTGTTTATATTTTTACGATAGTTCTAACAAATACAAAAAAAAAAAATTTTTTTTTTACTGTTAACCCGGCCCGGCCCGGCCCGGCAGTACCCCTACCCGCACGGGTTCGAATTTACCCGGATAAGCCCCAACCCGTTAAACCCGTTAACAATTAACCGGTAAGAACCCGTAACCGCAACCCGTCAGGTTCAAAAAAAAATGTAACCGGCCCGGCCCACCCGTTAGACACCCTTATCCACCCCTAGTCTATGTTCACTCCGGGTACACCATTCCCGACCTTTCATTTCTTTCAATAATAAAGTAACATAGATTTTATTACAATAACTCACGAAATTTTCCTGGTGAAAACTGGGGCAGAAAATTTCGTTCGTTTGTTCTTGATTTTGCGCAGATTGCAATTTAGGACAATGGATTCAAGACGATCGAAAGAAGAAGTTTCGATTCAGAATAAAAGAAAAGAAGAAAAGAAAAGGCCAAACCTAAAGTATGGAAGTGGCGAAGACGTGGACTGCTCAGGACGAGATTGGAGTCATCCGTTCCGCCTTAATCCAGAAAACGAGAAGATGAAACTAACATCTTCGGCTAACAAGCGTCAAGATCCAGGCCAGAGTCTGCAAAATCCAAGACTCAAGACCAAGCATTAGAGTATACAGATAGGGATCTTGTAACTAGTAGCTGATATGATTAGTTAGTCTTTTTCATTTTTGCTACTTTGGTGTAATAAGGAGCTCAGCAACGATAATAGCAACAACAACCACAGTGAAATCACAGTTCCCCGGTAGTCCTAGCTACCAACAACTCTCCAAACTACACTGACCTGATTCCTTTATAGCCAAGGATATGTAGGCAACCTTTAAAGCAAAGTTCGGTCAAAGTTTTCAAAAGCGCTTCGCATGGAGTATTTGAACGGGTAAAAGTTGTTCATAACTGCTCACTTTGTCTTTACTCGAAAACTCTTCGTGTTTTCGAGCAAAGAGGGGCAGTTGTGAGCATGTAATTTTCCACCTATTAAATACTCCTACAAAATTTGATTAATAATTTAATTTTATAGATTTTTATTGAATTTAAGTGTTTATTTGTGAATTATTTGCACTGTATGATCATAATTCATCTTTTAAAATTTATAAAATATAAAATAATAACAAAAAAATATTTTAAAACTTTTATTATCTTGCACAATTAGGTTTTTGATTTAATGTAATACTTAGTTGCATAATTTAATCATTTTTATTAAGAAAATTATAAAATTTGTTATTTAAGTAATCATGAGTATTAAATTAATGGCTTCACTTTTAATTAACTCATTATTTTAATTAGATATAGATGAAAACTAGGTTAACTAATTAATATATTTTAGAATTTTAATTAGGATTATTTAATTGATTTAATTAATTAATCCTAAGTTATTAAGGTAGTCGGATTGGGCCATTCCTAAAAAACTAGGCCCAAATCCCCTCCTAAATACCCAATTATACCCAACCCAAATCATCTAACCCGTCCAAAAACAAAACGACCCCGTTTCACCTTATTCTAACCCCAGCCATTGGATCATCTTGATCCAAGGGTCCTAAACTCCCCTCCCCCACACTATTTAACTGTCCTAACACACACCACCACCCCTCAAACTCACCTCCCCAACAGCCCTCTCGTCTCCCTGTCTCTCTCTAACCCCTCCCCGTCTCCGCCGTCCACCGTCGTGGTCCGCCGGCCGAAAATTGCCTACCGGAGGCGGACCACCTCCAAATTAAACCAAAATCATACCAGACAACCTCCTCATCACCCTCAACCCCATCCTACCCTTAATTTCCCCAGAAAATCTCCCCAAATCTAGTAATTTCAGATCTGAAATTCTGGAACCCTAAAACTTCGACTCCGTTTGATTTTGAGCAAGTTAATGGCTCGAACCAATGTGAGTCACTTGTTTTTGACAAGAGCAAGTGATTCACGTGAGTTTGACTCGTTTCAAACCTCGCCGAAATCCGGCGGCCCAACCCTTTTCCGACCAAACTTCTCCTATTGACTAGTATCCCTTAAAACTTCATTTTTTTAAATTTATTTATTCGTTTGAATATGATTCCGAAACCACTGGCTTAGGTTTTTAGATTTAGATTTTTTTTTAGCTTTTGATTTTTTGACTGATTCGCTTATGTTTTCCTTTCTTTGTTGTCAGATACTACTTTAAATTTCATTATAGGTTTATTTGTTGATTTTTGCATGACTCGACTAATTTATTCTAGGTTTTCCAGTTCCTTTATTGACTGTTTATTTTTGAAAAAATAGTTTATGTGTTAATTAACTGATTTCCACTTTAGTGTAATCTTGCATGATTATGTCTATTTAAAATAGTAATTTAGGTTAACTCTAATTTTTATTACTTAATCCTGAACTAATTAGTCTAGGGTTCCCATGCCTATCCTGATTTTAATATTCCTAATTTAGTTTGTTGCTTTGAGTATGATTCTAATTTAGCCTCCGATTGTGATTGAGACTTCTGGTTTTAGGACTTCATTTTCCTGCTTTATACCATGTTCCTAGCCTATTTCTCTATCTTCTTAAGTAGATTAACCACTAATTTATGATTGTTGGTCAATTTCATTTGTTAAGTCTAATTGCACATGCTTAGGGTTATAAGAACTAGTAACCTAGCTCTCTGATTTTAATGACTAACTCTGAAACTATTATGTTTAAACCTTGGCCTAATTAATTCATCCTAATGGTCAAGTAATAAAGTTCTGATTTTTGTACATAATTGGTTAACTTAGGCTCATGTTCTTAAAATAGACAATTGACTCCTAATTTAGATAACTAATTAAGTCTAATTACTAAGCTAATCACACATGATAGGATCACTACAATTAGTTTAACCTAAAATCTTGAAAGTAATTCACCTAGGATCAATTGCTAGTTTAAAATTCAGCTTCTTCATTAGTGGTTAGCTATTAAGTTTAATCACTCAAATAGGTCAAAATTAGTCAACTCAATAAGTGATCTAACCCTGAACTATAAGGGGTAATTTCAGGGGTATTGCAGGGTAGTTAAAAACTTTAAGTGAAGAATCTTGGTTGTAACAGCTCAAGAAGCTTCTAGAATAAGGATAAACATCAAACTAAAATAAGAAAATCACTGAATCAGATTTTTAGGTAAAAAAATAGTAATTTTTAGGGGTAAAAAGAGGCTGTAAATAGAGAACCTTTTAGAAATGGTACAGTTGTCCTAGCTGTTACAAAGATGCTGAAAATAGGATAAGAATGGATAACTGTATTGTACTATTTTCAGATTTTAAAAGATAAGGAATATTCCTAACTTATGCCTTCCCTAGGTTGCCTATATAAAGGCTACTCTATTTCTGAAAATGACAGACAATTACACACACAATATAAGGAAAAACTCTTTGAAAGCTGATAGAGAGACTACTCTCAAAAACACACAATTAGACAGATTATAAATAAATACCTCCTTAAAAACTGCTAGATACACTGCTTTAAGAGATACATAAATGTTCTCTTGAAATACTGATTTCAGTTTTCTATCCTACAAAATTTTCAAATCAAAAAATTTCTTCTTATCATGACAAAGAAAAATCTGGTTCGATATATGGGTTGGTTCTGATTTTACTGAGGTTTTCTGGGTTTAAAACTGGTATTTTGAGCTGGTCTTTCCTGGGTTTTATTTTCTGGATTGTTTTTGTGTTGGTACTGTTGATTAAGCTCCAAATTTCTCTGCTTATTGACCCCTTTTTGGTCCTTCTTGCTGTTTTGTTCACTTATAGGTATGTAACCCTATCCTTATATTGAGTGAAATGATCTTGTTTAAATCCATGGTGAAAATGTCTACATCTTCATTTTATTTGTATAGCTTCTATTTGCTGTCATTTATCACCTTGAGTTCTAAGTTTCTGACTGTATTATCGATTATATGAGCATGTTGTCCCGTTAAATTTTTTAGGAAAAATCTATGCTTAGTCTTTTTGTTTTATCTTTTAGATGTTAAAGTTTACCTATGACTATGGATACTCCTTCTTAGTTAGACACTGATCTGGCAGTGTGTTAAGTAGGTATAAAGATTAATACAATATAAATTTATGACTACATTGGAGATTCTTACATGCAGATTCATCTCTTACATGAGCTATTTACGCCAGTCAATCATTAGAAGAGAGTGAAGCTATCAATATTATTTTAAAAGTTAGATTAGATTTTTTTTACTACTATTTATCATATGGTTTGTATAATATAAATTTCAGTATTATTACATTTTTATTTGACATTCTTAAATATGATTATTGTATTAAAGGGTGATGTTAGGCTAGCATGATCATAATATTTACGCTTCTGGGCCAGATTATGGCAAGAAGTTTCAGTCACCTTGGGCCTTGTAACGAACAGTGCCAAATCTTGGGCTAGTGGGTCTCAAATCTGAGACCCCCCAAAGGAATTGGAAAAGATAGACCTTACTGGGCCCGCTAGCCACGGCCCAGATTTCTAAAAAACAAAAACCTTTAGTCTTGTATCCCCTTTGCAAATCTAGTCGACATCAAACCTCAAGATATATTTTATGAATTATCAGTGTCTTTGACAAATTCAAATGCCATAATTTCATATGTGTCACATTCTTTGTATAAATCAACCTTAAACTGAACAAGCGTGTATTTTTCCAATGGAAAACTGTAATAGACAGTTGTGCCTGGGTGTAAAACCCAATAACTGAATCATGTACCTATCTTCAAAATTAGTATAGTTGTAATTTAATCCAGATCATTCGAAATCTTACTAGTATCGTTAATTTAAATTTGAGTGTAATAATCTTCTTATGTATTTTTTTATTCTTGTATAAGTAGAATTGGAATTGGGTAGTATGTGTTGTATGTTTTCCTCTTGCTGAAACACAAACCACAACTGGCCCAGTTCATCTCCATGGCCCAAATCCTCATCTTTTAGACCAACAAACTTAGTCTTAGAATATCTTGAATATACACATACTTTGTAGTTAAAAAATACCTCTTTTACTCTTAAGATTAACATTACAAATAATTTAGGAAAAAATAAAGAACTTATGAAAAATAATAGTTTACTTTAAATATATAATTAAATCATCATGACCATAGTCATGATTACATAATCTCCATTCGAATTTGTATTTTATGCTACTCGACCACAAACAATAATTAAAATCAACATGTTGTAAATTTTGGGTGCATTTCATGTGGCGCGTTTGCAACGTGTCCAAAAAAGACATGTGCACGCCATCGTGACTTGTTTCAGAATAATCCATAAATATTAAAAGCGGCTAAAAAGTAAAAAGCTAAAATGCACAATAGGTTTAAAATATGTAAATAATTAGATAATTAGACCAATTATTAATAGTTAAACGATCGTGCTAGAACCACGGAATCTGGGAGTGCTAACACCTTCTCCCAAGTTAACAGAATTCCTTACCCGGATTTCTAATTCACAGACTTTTAAAACAGAGTCAAAATTTTCTCGATTTGGGATTTTAAAACAAACAAATGGTGTCCCGAAACACCGTAAAAAATTCGAATGGCGACTCTGAAATTCAATAAATAATCCCAAATTCGATTTATGTCACTTAAATTGGAAAAACTCCCTTATCCCACCCCTATAAAAAAAAAAGAGGTATGACAACGAGACTTGATATTTTTTAGCGTGGTGGATTTTTTCTTTGCGGTGTGGTGTCGTTGTCCTTGTTGGAACGCATTAAGGCCTATGGGTGTTAGAGTCTCCTTTGATTTGCCTTCGGGGCAGGGTGTTGCGAAATGGAGCCTGAGAAGCGGTTCTCAAAAATGGCAGTGTGTAGCGATTTCAAAATCGAATCGATGTTTCTAATATTGATGGCTCGAGAAAGATGATCTTTAAGGAGACTTAGGGTTGGTAGCAATTTAGTAAATCATGTGCTATAAAGAAGGATTTTTCTTTGAGGCAGTATTTGGGTAGCGAAGGATGAGGAAGGACATGGTGGGAGGTGTCTCGCGGTGATTGAACTACTAGATGGTCAAGTATGAAAAGCAGAGGTTGAGAAGTTGCTTAAAGGAGATGGTTTAACCAAAGTGGGAATGGTGAAATAGCATATGGATTATATGGTAGGATAAACACATGCCTTGAGGAAAAGTTTAGAGTGATTTGGGGATCATGGTGGACAGTGACTAGGTCTACAGATTCTATTTGGAATGGTGGCTACTGTATCGAGTAAGGTTGAATATGACAGAAAGAAGTTTGCTTGGAGTGTTTAGGGGCGTAAGAGCTTGATTATCGTTATGGGATACGGCGTGACTTCCATTTTGGAATGTATTATCGGACTTTTAGTTGATGTCAATGGGGAATGAATAGACTTGTACAGTTGGTGGAAAAACATGGGCTTGGGAGGGTTTACTGATTTCGTGGTAGTTGTACCTAGTGCAGCGTCGTTGGAAGATGTCAGTAAAGAATTCCACACGTGGGCTACCTCCTACGAGCAGGTTAGCGGTTGCGCAATTTTTATGAATTTTCTACGAAGAGTTCTACTCAATAACTAGCAGGAGGTCGAATGAGAAATTGTGCTGACAATTCAGAATGTTCATGAAAAGTTTAACAAAAGAGTACGAGGAATTTGGCGGGTTATCAGTGCGAGACCACGGTAATTGAGAAGGAGGAATCATTGTGGTTTCTACATTTATGTGATTGTAGTTTAAAGCTAAGTGGGGGAGCCCACAGTCTATGATTGGATCGCGTGGTTTTTTTCTTAGCATTCGGAATATTCATGAAATGTTTAACAAGAGATTACGAGGAATTTTGTGGGTTATCAGTGCGAGATCACGGTAATTGAGAAGGAGGAATCATTGTGGGTTCTACATTAATGTGATTGTAGCTTACAGCTAAGTGGGGGAGCCCACAGTCCACGATTGGATCGCATGGTTGTCCGCTTGTGCGACTTTTGGTTATCAGTGCACTGGTAGATTAATTATTACTAATAAAAGAAAACATCAGAGGTAATTCGAGCAAAGAACTTTGATGAAAGTATGCTATATTTTTCCTTATCGATTAATGTGCAGGTTTCGGGAAGACTCAGAGTTTATGATTCTTGTTGATGTGATATACAAGGAAAATACTTTAGAGGGTTGCTCCTTTGGGAGTGTTCATGTGCTGACAGCGCATTATAGTTTGGTTTTATATTCGGGACCAAGTCAGAGTGGGTGACTCTCAACAGTGGTTCTAATGGGTTCATTATGTGGCTGAGGACCGTGATTTTGCAGGAGAGTGTGAAGAAAATTTGGGGAATTTTCTATGCTATCATCAGGTCTGCGGGGTAGTATTGGAGAAATAGTAGAAACAGTATCGGATTCGCCGAAGGTCTTTCAGAATAGGTGTACTAGTTGGAGATGTTATTATGCGCATATGGAGGGTATGAGATGGTTCGTGGGTATTGAGACGATGTGGTGTCGTGAATTGTGTCACTCGAGATGAATGTTTTTGGGTTTCGTTATGTTTTGAATAGAGCTAATATTATTTCTAAGGCAAGTCAAGAGTAAAAAGAACGAAGTGAGGTCGGTTAGTAATGGTTTGAATCAACATGATTATGGTAATGATCAGTTCCTTTCGGCGTGTTAGGTTATACTTGTGATTTGTGGTTGTACGTACGGGCTTGACAGCCACCATAATTTTCTTGATTTGGGAGGTATTCGATTCCTATGGCCTTGTTGTGTAAATGGATCCCGAAAGAGTTATGGCAGTTTAGACCACGACTTGAGGTTTGTATTTTTTGCAATCGTGGGAATTCAGTTGCGTGTTGCACTGGTTCTTCTGAAATGAGTTAAGTGAAAGGTTTCTAGATAATGATGTGTTTATTCTACTAGTAGTTCAGGGGTTATGATGAATTCTTGTACTCCCGCATAGCGGTATGATAAATGCAGTGAGCGTTATGGAAATTGGAAGTTGCAGACCAAGGTTGAGGTTCGGTGTGGATAAGAATGTCATGAGCTCATAGCGGCTTGATGGGTGTTTCCTTATTGAATGTTATGTGTGGGTCAGGTGGCATGCCGCCACAGGTATATTATTTGGATCAGGAGGCACGCTGCCACGGGTATGTTGTGTGGATAAGATTGCACTACAACGATGTCATGTTTGGATCGGGTTGCACACCATAACAGTGTCATATTTTGATCAGGTTTCACGTCGCAACAGTGTGATATTAAGTACGGGTCCTTATACTTATTTTGTGTACCTTGTTTCCCATCTATGAGATATAGCCATAACATTGATTTGGCTATTTTATTCGTTTCGCGGGCTGGATGGTTCCTTGCCAAAGTTTGTTCTTCCCTGTGGGTCACATTCAAGTTGTAGCTAGTTGGCACTTTGATGGCGCTGTATGAGATTTTAGACAGTGTTTGAGGTGGCTTATTGCCCGAGCAGCTTGTACTGGGTGAGACGAGGTTATTGGACCTGAGATCAGTGCGATCAGATTTATGTAGGGTATATTAGAGAGAAAATGTTGTTATTCAGTTCAGAAAGAGGTAATGGTTCTTGTCAGGTGAAGGGACTCCATGATTTATTAATATGGTTAGGTGGTGAGTTTCTACACATTATTTTCTTCGTGGAAGTATTGCGAGAGTTGGTATGGGGCTTATATGTGTTATGAGGTGTATCGCGGGCATCATATTCGTGAAATTGCAGCTATTGTGGTAGGAGGATGTTATTATGGGCAAAAGACCTATGTGGTGCATGGTTTGATTTCAGCATAGGTGCACGAGGTGTTAAACAATGATTTTAGACAACTCTGGAACGGTTCTTGGCACGTTCGATGACAAACGTATGTTTAAGTGGGGGAGAATATAACGACCCGAATAATCATTTTGAGCTCTAGCGCATCATTCTCCGGTTTGAGACCTTGAGTAGCTTCACCTCAGGTATTATGACTTGTACGTGTGGTCGGAATTGAATTTCGGGAAGTTCGAAGTTGATTTGAAAAGAAAATTCTAAATTGGGAAGCTTTAATTAGAAGAGTTGACCAGGGTTTGACTTTTGAGTAAATGACCTTGGAATCGAGATTTAAGGGTTCCCATAGGTTTGTATAATGGTTTCGGGCTTGGGCGTATGTTCAGGTTGACTATCGAATTATCTGGGGGCATTTCAGCGCTTAATATGGAAAGTTGGCATTTTGAAGGTTTTAGAATTTCCTTAAGTTTGGTTTGAAGTGGACTTTGGTGTTATCGATTTCCTCTTGGGGTTCTGAGCCTTGGAATAGGTTCGTATCGTTGTTTGTTATTAGGCGTCATTCTATAAAGTTTAAGTATGAATTGGACGCACTGTCAAAATTGAATGTTTGAAACTTTAAAGAAAGGTTTTAATATGGAAAGTTGGCATTTTGAAGGTTTTAGAATTTCCTTAAGTTTTGTTTGAAGTGGACTTTGGTGTTATCGATTTCCTCTTGGGGTTCTGAGCCTTGGAATAGGTTCGTATCGTGGTTTGTTATTTGGCGTCATTCTGTAAAGTTTAAGTATGAATTGGACGCACTGCCAAAATTGAATGTTTGAAACTTTAAATAAAGGTTTCAATCCTCAATTCGTAGTTTTGACATTGTTTGGTGTGATTTTAGGCCTCGAGCATGTTCCTGTTATATTTTGTGACTGGTTGGTGTGATTGGATGGGGTTCTGAGGGCCTCTGGTGTGTTTCAGGATGAGTTCAGACAATTTCTCAATGTTGTGCAGTTGGTGGTGTCTGGTGAGTTTCTATGCATTGCGATCGCAAAGGTAGGAACGCGATTGAAAAAGGTTAAGTGGATTGATGGTATATTTGTTCAGCGCGACTGCGTAGAGGGAGCCACAATCGTAGAGATGGAGCAGGTTGTTCTTCGCGTTCGAATGGTTAGAGTCACGAATGCTATGGGTTGTGGAGGCATGACTGTTTGGGAGAGTTGAGCTATGCGATCGCTAAAGGACTCACGTGATCGCAGAAGAGGAATCTTCGGAGGCTAAGTTTGGCCTTCGCGTTCGCGTTGATGGGCTCGCGTTCGCGCAGGCCTGGCAGGCTGTGCTTCATGATCGTGAGTAGGACCTCGCGTTGGCACAAGGTAAATTCATGGGCGGGTCCGGTTGGCCTTCGCGATCGCGTGGAGTTTTATGCGACCAAGAAGATGGGAGTTACGGGGATGTGAGCTTTTAATTTCGGTACTTAGCCCATTTCTCTCACATTTTCATTTGGTTGGGTGATTTTTGGAGCTTTTGAAGGGAAGATTTTCATCATTTATTACAGGATAAGTAATTCCCACATATTGTAGGTTAATTACATGGATTCGATAAGGATTTAACATAGAAATTGTGGAAAATTGTGAGATTTTTGGATGAAAACATAGAAATTGTAGTTTTGGATTTTGACCACAAAATTGGACATGAAATTAGAAATAAATCATACACTTGAGTTCGTGGTATCGTGGATAAGGATTATCTTCAAGAATTTTCGGAAATCGGGCACGTGGGCCCGAGGTTGTCTTGTCGAGCGAAGTTGGGAACTTTTATAAATTGATTAATTATGATGTTGGAGTATATTTTTATTGTTTTTCATGATTGTTTGACTAGTTTCCGATCGATGAGCATTGGCTTGAGATGCTAGAGAGGCGTTGGAGCTGGTTATAGAACTTCAGTTATGGAACTTCGGAGCGAGGTAAGTCTCTTGTCTAACCCTGTGAGGGGAAATTTACCACGTCGGTGTTGTTGTTGTTGTTGTTGTATGCTACATGTTGTGGGAGTTGCGCACGTACGAGGTGATAAGTGTACGTGCGTATGCTAGAATTCCTGATTATGTCTGGGTAGACTTAGGTTCACGCTTGTCACGACCCAAATCTCCCTCAGTTGGGTATCGTGATGGCACCTAATCTTAGAGACTAGGTAAGCCTAACATTTACTAAATAACAACAAGAAAAAAAATAATAAAGGAAAATCCAACAGTCTCGATATAGAATCTTGAAAAAATTTACAATTTTCCAAAAATCGGTAACACAAGTCATAAGCTCTATGAATTTTCTCTACAACTCCTTAATACAACTATTTAGAAATAGTAAGAGCAGTTGAATAAAAACAGGAAGGTGACTCTGAAGCCTGCGAACGCAGCAGCAGGTTACCTTGAGTCTCCTCGGCAATGATCCACGCAACTACTAACTACAATTACCTGAATCTGCACACAAAAATGCGCAGAAGTGTAGTATGAGCACACCACAGCGGTGCCCAGTAAGTATCAAGACTAACCTCAGTGAAGTAGTGACGAGGACTAGTCAAGACACTACTGGTCTAAAAGCTAAACAGACGAAAATATAAAAATGGCAAAATATGACATCTATCTAATGACTACACAATATAGCAGATAACAAAACATTTACAAGGCGGAAGGAAATGCAGCAACAACAACGGAACAACACAATAATACACAGAAATGATAGACAAAGATACAAGCCAGAACCGGAATACCACAACACAATAAGAACACCAGTAACTCAACACTACATTAGTATTCCACATCAGGCCTTAGCCAATAACCCACTAAATTGGTCAAACCTTCGAGTGAAAACCTTTAAATCGTAAGTTTATGTTGAAATCTTTGAATATAATTATTTCAAAATAGAGAATTTCCCTTAAAACATACTTTCTCCGGNATATATATATATATATATATATATATATATATATATATATATATATATATATATATATATATATATATATATATAGTTTGAAAAGAGGAATCTTTAGAACATAATTTCCTTCAAAATACATGATTTCCAAATATACTTCTCCAATAAATGACTTCCAAATATCATTTTCTGCAAGACAAATGCTTTTCAAATATACCTTTGAAATAAAAGTCCTTCAGACATAATTTTCTTGAAGGCAAATACTTTTTCAGCTATACTTTTCAATAAAAATCTTTCGATCATAATCTCCTCAGGATAAATCTACCGGAACTCAGTCCGTAACTTAGAATTTGTCATGCAGTACAGGGGGAAAGCTCCCAAAATCTCGTGCGTAGTCCCAATTTAAATATGCAATGCAGTACATGGGGAAAACTCCCGGAATCTCCTCCGTAGTCCCAATTTAAATATGCAATGCAGTATAGAGGGAAAGCTCTCGGAATCTCGTCTGTAGTCCCAATTTAAATATGCGATGCAGTACAGGGGGAAAGCTCCCGGAATCTCGTCCGTAGTCCCAATTTAAATATGCAATGCAGTATAGAGGGAAAGCTCTCGGAATCTCGTCTGTAGTCCCAATTTAAATATGCGATGCAGTACAGGGGGAAAGCTCCCGGAATCTCGTCCGTAGTCCCAATTTAAATATGCAATGCAGTACTGAGGAAAACAACCAGAATGCGACAGAAAAAACACACATTTCCACAACAGGCACAAAAGCAACAAAAGACAGAATGCAAGGTGCGGCGAGCAAATCAATACAAAGACTTGAATCACAAGAATGGTAAAACTCACTCATAAGAAGTAGTCACTGAAGGGAAATACCAAGAACAAGTGAAACGATATAACGAGGGAAAAACAAAACCAATATAGCAACGATTCACAATATTCAAGTCATCAATAAGAAACCACTCATCCCGGCAAGGGAAACAACTATAACCAATCTCGCCTAAACAATCAACTAAACCTAAGTAGCAATTAAGGGAAAAATCATATAAATCATAATGTGCGACTCACGGGCATGCTTGACACCAACGTATAGATATTCAAATCACTGCTAAACAATTATAGAGCGAGACTATGTTAATTCTAGTCAAATAGGAAATTTATGAAGAAATATATAGCACGACTGTAGAAAAGATAAAGTCTTCAGTTAAGGCAAGTTATGATCAAACAAGCATCAAATAAAAACTAAGCAAGAAATTTCTAGTTTAAGCGGAAAGAGATGAACTAGCAATTGGAACTCAGATATAACAAATAAAACTTCATACACAGGGGATATAAGGACCTAAGGATCCTAAAAGGCCAACCAAGTTGCAAATAAGCCCGAGTACACACTCGTCACCTCGCGTATACGGGATACAATCAACATAGAAGACTCAATCCTAAGGGGTAGTTCCCCCACACAAGGTTAGGCAAGATACTTACCTCAACTGCTCAGACCAAATTTGAAATCACGTTCTTGCCACGAGTATCTGAATGCCCCAAATATATTCAATTCGATTGCATAAGGTAAATATCACTTTAAGGAATCAAGATAGCTAATAAATTCAAAGCTAATACGCAAAATTAGGAAAATTGCCCAAAACGTCCCCCGGGCCCACGTCTCGGAAACGAGTGAAAGTTACAAATTTAGAACACCCATTCACTCACGAACTCACTCGAACAAGAATCATCGAAAACCGACGCCAAAATCTTATTAAATTCTCGGATTTCTAATTGAAGAAACTTCTTCCCATTTTCATGATTTTTCACCTAAATTCCTTGATTGCATGGAAGAAATTGCTATGGATTAATGATATACAAAAGAAATAAGGTTAGGAATTGTTACCTATGAAGTCTTTCCTCAAAACCCACTCCAAATCGCCTACACCGAGATCAAAATCATTTTTAGAAGATATGAATTCCAAGCCCTCGAATTTGATATAAACTGTCCATCGATTTCCGGACCTACGCTCATTGGACCGCACCTGCGGAAAAACCATCGCAGGTGCGAAAACTCACTAAAAGGACTGGGGCCGCACCTGCGGTCACTGGGCCGCACCTGCGGAAACCCATCCTCACGTGCGTGAATTGGTTGACATTGACCAACCCGCACCTGCGAGCCCCTCTTCCGCACCTGCGGAAAATCCATTGCAGGTGTGAGACACCAAAACCAGCAATGGTTCAGTTGCTTCCAAGTTCCAAAAATCACCCGTTGAGCATCTGAAACATCCCCGACGCCCCCGGGACCTCGACCAAACTTAGAAACCAGTCCTAATACCTTGTCCAAACTTAGTCGAGCCTCCAAAACACATCACATAAACTCACAATCACCAAATATATATGGATTCAAGCCTAGGGACTTATGAAATTTCCAAAATCCACAACCGCTGTCGAAACACGTCAAAACTAGTCCGAATGACCTCAAATTTTACACACATGTCACAAATGACACTGTCATGACCCAAATTCCAACTCAGGTCGTGATGGCGCCCAACACCGGATTCGGGCAAGCTAACATCAGTTTACTAGCGAGACTACTTTACTTATTAAAATATTTAAGTACTTGTCAAATTTTAGATTTAGAAATCATTTAAGGAAAACGGTCAAGTGAATGAAACTTGATTAAATGAACTCAAAATATTGTTGCCAGCATATGTAGTATAAAAAAAATATTAGAAAAGCAACTACGTGTGCCAAGACCTAGTGTCACAAGTCCACAGGCGACTAGTGGAATATACAAAGTAGACAAAATAAATATACAACCGTCTGAAAGGGGTAGACAGAAATATCAAAAGAAATAGCAGAAACTCCACAACGCTGCTGAGGAACTCCAGAGAGAGCAGCTCACTGTGTAGTCTAATCCAGAAAGTACTCTCACGATCGCGCTTCGGTATGATAACCATATGCACTAGCCTCAGAACCTGTACAATTAAGTACAGAAGCGTAGCATGAGTACATATAAACAAATATTTACCCAGTGAGTATCCCGTCTAAACTCGAAGAAGTAGTGACGAGGGGTAGACGTATTACTCACTAGGGTCATTAGCAATAATATAATTAGACAGATTTAATCAGGGTTAGCAATTATGGAAAATCAAGTAGACATGGAACATCAAGTATATGAACTACCACCTACCGCAAGTGCCAAATAACAACTACAATAAAAGTCCAAAGTCCCATTTCAAATAGAACAATTCATTTGATAATAATAATAATAAGACTCTCATTCAAATACATAGCATATAGTATGCCGAGGCGTATGACCGAAGCGATGCAAAAATTAAATGTGCACTGCCGAAGGGTCGAACGGCTCGAACCATAGATTCATCTATTACCCCGCTCGCGAATCAATCATGCGACGCGGTTGACATAATATAAGGCTACCCCGCTCACGAATCATACATGCGACACGGGTGCTCGTATACATACACAGAATCATCAAGAAATTCAGAAAATATAGAGTTCACACTTGGAAAACAAGAATCATGGCAACAGCAAGATTTAATGTAACCTTCCATTTTCTCATGCTAGTTCAAGGATAATAATCGACTAGGAATACATGCAGGGATACAAGTAAGGCATATAAGCATGTTTGTGAGTCCTAAAGACTACCCGGCATAACATAGGAGTAGCTACGCATGGACTCTCGTACCTCGTGCATGCGTAGCTCCCGTAAATAAGGACAATTCAATCATTTATAATTACCTATGGGGACAATTCCCTCTTATAAGTTTAGAAAGTAGACTCACCTCGTGCGGAACCTACTTCTCGGACCAAGAACGCGCCCGAAACTCCAACCTCTACATCCGAGGACTCGAAACTAGTAAAATATTATATAAATACGTTAATATACACTCAAAAGTATGAAATTCTCTTACTAGCTTAGCTAATTCATCATTCTTGAAGAAATTCAAAAATACTCCTCGGGCCCACATGCTCGGATTCCGGAAAGTTTTGAAGAAAACACTCACCCATAGCCTAAGGATCATTAATATATAGTTTTTGTAGGATTTCACGGTGAAAAAGTGGTGAATTTCTCTAAAGTTCATCAACCCTAGATTTCCCCTCTAACTTCTTTGACTTACACTAATTGGGTGTTAATCTACCTAAGATTGATGTTATAAACCAACATTTAAATGGAAATTACTTACCTCTTAGAAGCTAGGCCGAATACCCTCTTGAAAGCTCTCAAAATCGCCTATGGTGTGGAAGAAATGGTGAAAAAATTGTTAAGTCCCGAATTAAATGGGCTCACTGCCTTCAGTGACCTCGCACCTGCGAGCCAAGGCTCTCACCTGCGGAATTTGGCAAAGGGACTGGGGATCACACGTGCAGAGGGGTTTCCGCCCCAGCATACCCGCTACTGCGGAGAAAGGTCTGCACCTGCGATCTGGGCCTTCTCCCTTATGGGTCGCACCTGTGAGGCCTTGATTGCATAGGCGGTCCCGCACCTGCGATCTAGGCAACCGCACCTGCGGTCACACCAGACCTGGTGCACCAGTAGCTGAAGCTGCTAGTTTTTTTGGCCCCGTTTGATGTCCGGGATGTACCTGGGCCCACCCGAGCCCCCACACAATTATACCAACAAGTCCTAAATCATATTACGGACTCGCTCGAGCCTTCGGAACACCCAAAACCACACTAGAACTCAAAATCACTCCTCAAAACCCCTAGAATCAAACTTAAGAATTTTCAAGTTCTTGAATTCAGTATTAATGCGCCGAACCGACCTATACTACTCGGAATGACACCAAATTTTGTAAGCAAGTCATAAATGACATAATGGAACTATTCCCGATCTCTAAATTCATTTCGGGCCTCGATAACACAAAAACACGTTCCAAACCAAATTATGAACTTAAGGAAACTCTATTTTCGCTATTTGGCGTCGAAACGCTCCCGGGTCATCCAAAACCCATTCCAGGCATACGCACAAGTCCGAAATCATCATACGAAGCTACTGGAATCGGGGAAACTCGATTCCGAGGTCGTTTACTCAGAATGTTGACAGACGTCAAACTTGGCCTTAAATGCCAACCTTAAGGAACCAAGTGTTCCTATATTACTCTATACACTTCCGAATTCCGAACCACCCGTCCCCGCAAGTCATGAATCACTGAAAGTCGCTACGAGAAGTCTTATTTAGGGGAACGGGGTCCGAATACGCAAAATGACCGGTCGGATCGTTACATACACAACGGACCTATAACCACTCTTGGAATTCCATTCCGAGCCCGACATCAAGATTTCACATATCGGCCGAAATCGCCGAAAATCTAACTTCCGCCAAATTACCTCAAATTACTCTACGGACCTCCAAAAACCAATTCTGGATGCGCGCCTAAGTCCAAAATCATCATACGAAGATGTTGGCATCACCCAAAACTCATTCCGAGGCCGTTTTCTCAAAAGTTAAACCTCCGGTCAACTTCCATCACTTAAGCTTCAAATTATCTGGTAACTGAATCCAACCACGCATGCAGGTCGATATTCATGAAATGAAGTTGTTCAAGACTTTATTCCACTGAAGGGAGCTTAATTTCTCAAAACGACCGATCGGATCGTTACAACGCTATGCTTTAATTGTACCATTTGAGTTATCATTGCCTGTATAATTCCTTTATTTCGCGTTGCGAATCGAGACTAGGCTTACATAGAGTGATAGACTCTCTATTGTAAAGATTTGATGAGCTACTTGATTAGCCGCGGAAGAGTTGTGCTTCCCTTACGAGTTTCTCTCGCGTTGTGTGTTTTCACCGAAAAGCTTCTTAAATTTTCATAACTCACATGTACATTCTTGAGTGGGGTTAAGGACTCGTTATAACATCATATTCTTATGGGATCGGGTCGTTCTCCTCGGCAGTATCATATTCTTATTGGATCGGGCCGTCCGTCTCGGCAGTATGAAAACACTATTATTATGGGAGCGGATCATTCACCTCGGCAGTATAATAGATGCATTTATGGTTCGTGTCGTTCAACCCTCGACAGTGTACACATTATTATGAGATCGGGTTGTTCGCCTCGGCATTTCTATAAATACTCTTATAGGATCAAGTTGTTCGCTTCGACAACATCGTGCTTAATATTTGACAAGAAGCCATCGTATCCGTGAGCTTTTTTTATTTGAGTTGTGATGATCTATCTGGTGGGGACCAGTTTACATATATGCTTTAGTTCAGGAGGTGACCAATAACTGAGAGCTTGTAAGATCGTACCACGTACCTATAGCTGTTTACACTGTTCATTTACTTTTACTATGCCTCGTACTTGTTTCTTTTCTATTGCAATTGATATATTGGACCACTAGTAAGTGTCGATGTCGCCCCCTTGTCATTACTTCTCTGGAGTTAGGCTAGATACTTACTGGGTATGCGTTGATTTACGTACTCATACTACACTTCTGCACTTATTGTGCAGGTGTGTGTGTGTGTGTGTGTGTGTGTGTGTGTGTGTGTGTGTGTGTGTGTGTGTGTGTATATATATATTTCTGGTGGTCTTTTGGGCGTAGAGGCGCAACTATTGCGAGAACTTTATGTTGAGTTGCATTCCAGATTACGATCCACATCATACATAGTCTCCATCAGAGTTACGTACATTCTCCTGTCTAACTTGTATTCCAGACAGATGTTGTATTTTATTATATTTCTTAGTACATGCTCATGCACTTGAGACGCCGGATTTTGGGGGTTCCTAGTGGATGTTCATTATTGTAGTCACGTGATTATTATCATTTTATCTTGTAATTTATACTTTATACGGATAATTGATAAATAAAAATCATGGATATTCTACGAGTACTAGGTTTCACTCTATTTGTTTAAAGGGATTTATGATTTTAAAGATAATAAAATGAGTAACTAAATTGGTTAATCGCCGTTGGCTTGCCTGACGGTGGCGTTCGGTACCATCACAGCCTATAGTGGATTTTTGGTCGTGACATTTGCATATGAAAATTCATATAACATTACTCTTCATTTGTAAAACTGAAACTTTAGAGTGAGTTTTGAACAACAATTGTTGCTAAATAGAAAACAAAACAAATAAGAAACCAAAAGAAGCAAACGTACATTAAAGAGAAATGGAACACATCAAATATCTAGATAGTTGCACAAGTAATGGGCAAAGAATATGAAGCTTCCATCACGAAGTTGCACAAATAAACCTTTTATTGTTGTCGCGCTAATACTCTGATTGTGATTAACCATATTCAATTCATTAATTCCCGGGAGGAGCCAATCGAAGTGCTAAAGGATCATCAACAGGTAACTGAAGACGTTGATCTTGTACAGTAAGAAGTTGCGAATAGCTATAAGTTGATCTTGTACGTTGATATTTCGCCTTCATAGCCAAGTTGCGAACACCTATAAGTTGTCTTTTATCCAGTTCAAAGATAGTCTTTTCCCCAAGATATAACTGCTTAAATAGTTGTTCAATTTCATTTTCTTCAGCCTTCTGCTTCTCAATTTTTCTCACATTCTTCTCCATCTCTTTCCTCAGGAACTTTTCATGTGTTGTCAATTTCTTAAGCCTCTCTAACACTGGTTTATCTAGAAACTTCATCAAGAGTTGTTTAAATTTATCTCTTGATGGCCACACAGACTCATCATTAATTTTATCAGGATTAAAAACAACAATACCAATTTCTACGCCACATAAAATGGATAGCTCCTCTGCTTTCTTAAATAAACTTTCCATCCTTTCTTGAAGAACAACTGATCTTGTGCGCTCATTGACCAACCTAACCAGCTTGATTTTCTTCCTAGCCATTCTTCAGGGAAGACATAAAATACACTTTCTTTTACAAATGTGAAAATCTCTCTCTCTATATATATACATATAATGACCTGCTTTTAGGACATACAAATCCATCCATCATATTCAGACATGGTAACATATAAATAAGTGTACATAATTGAAAAATCAGGTGTTCACACTTTTATTGAGGTAATAATTTGGTTGTATATGGTGAAACATATATATTACCCCAATTTAAACTGTACAATATTTTATGTATTTACCTTTTATGGTAGAAAAATTATGAAATCTACATATTAGTTTAGCATCAAATTTTTAGCAGTGTAATAAAATCAATAACTTTTATTAGTTATATTATAAAATACAAGGTAATTGCGATACAACATCCTTTCTAGCAAAGTAATTGAATCTGCTGCCAACTTATATTACTTACCTTATTTTATAAATAGTAATTTTTTAAATTATATTGCTAATATGTGTCTTCTATACTGTCCAACAAGGCTAAAGTATCACAAAGTCGTGAATGTTCATTAAACAATGAAATTCCCAAATCAATCTCAAAATTTACTTTCTGATTAGAGAATAAATTTAATTATTTAAGGGTAAGTACTATATATTTATAATAGCTTACCATATCTTATCATGCATGTAGTATACATTAAAGATTTTTCTGAATTTGGTGACAGAAGCACAAAATATTAAAAAATATAAGGTGAGATTAATTTCACAAATAATCATATAATTATGAATTTTTCCACGGAAGTGACATCACTTTCTGATGCAATAACTTTTTGCTCCACATAATTTTTTTTATCTTTGATTTAACAAAATTGACCCAACTTAAAAAGGACCGAACTCACCTTATCCCAACTGATCCAACCCAAAATCCAGATGCATAAATTAAAATATACTGAATAAACATAAGTGAAACCCCTCCTATACGCTATTTTTCCTCTTATACATACCTTTTACTTTTTAAGATTTCATCCAATATGATAATAATTATTGTCTCCTGAGCTCTTTGATTTCGAATATCTATCGCCTTTTCTATACCTTTTATTTTTTTATTTATTTTTTACTTCATAATCTCATTTAAAAAATTATTATGAAAAACCTTACTTTATACAGACATATTGTTGCGGCCAAACGCACACACAAGTATACGCGGTCGTCAAGTAATAAAGTAACTCAAAGTCGGATGTCGAACCCACGAGAACTTGTGATTAACTATTAACTAAATTAGTCTATCTTAACTATATAAACAAGAACTAAACCTAGAAGTATTTGATTCTAAATAAATTAAGATAAAAAGAAAAACAAATAGTGACCTCTAAACAAAAGGATAGCAGACTTTTATGTTATCAATGCAATGAAAACGATCTAGGGTTATGGGCTAACTAACAATCATATTGTATTCTTCAATTGAATTGACTGATTAATTTATCTGGTTTATAAGTTGGCAGGGTTAATATTGCTCATAAGAATCTATTGAGTTCTTACTCGCCTATTCAAGCTAACCTAACGCCTATATGTCTATGGAATTAGAACTAACAAAAACGCATTTATAATTCCTGTAAATCAACCAAGCAAGACAATTAGGGATATGTCTATCCTAACCGTAAATTCATTCTCCGAGTTTCTCTCGCATTGTGTGTTTTCAACGAAAAGCTTCTTAAATTTTCATAACTCACGCGTACACGTGAGTGGGTTAAGGACCCGTTATAGTATTATATTCTTATGGGATCGGGTCTGTTACGCCCCACAATATTACGTCAATATTACGACCTGCAGTATTTTATGTTGAATTTGTCGTAAGGTAACTAACATCAGTCCAAGGAAAAAAATTTATTTGGGGATTATAAGGATTATGCTATTTCACAAGTGATTAGTAAATTCATGAAAGTGAGAGGGGAAGCAAGTCGGAGAAAATGAATTTCGTTGAAATTGGCATTTTAGGATAAAATATGGGCCGAGCTAAAATACCCGGTATTTATGGACTAGTGTCATACAAGGTACTACATGATGTCACAGGGGTGATTTTACTCTGTCCGGATCACACCCGTGCGGCAGTCAAGTTGCGCGCTTGACTCAGCCTTTCCCTACACTTAGCCAAATTTCAGCAAGTTTGGCTTTGACGAATTTTAGGCAGCAAAATAGTAAGGAACACAACCAAATACGGGAAAACCCAACCTTTGTATTTATTTCGAAAAGCTACAAAGGAAACAATCACTTGCTATGATCACAAGTCGATCACAGCCCACTCTTGACGAAAAACACAAGTCGTTCTTGGCCAACACTAAGACCTGCCCAAGCCTAGCCTTAGTCCCTTTTGAAACACTTCAAAACCCTCACGTTTCACTCTTGTTTCCCTCTTGTAATTCCACACAAAATTACCCACCTCCTCTGCCTAAGTCCATAAGCCCTATTTATAGAACATAGGCAGCCCTTAAGACTTGGCAGCACATTGACACTTGTCGTCGACAGCTTCTGCCACTTGTCGGGCTAAGTTTAAATCTGATCCTAACTTGTAGTTGACATCCCCAACTACTTAGGCCATTATACAAGAAATGGGATCATGGATACAAGCATAATCAGTTCATGGGAGATCATGGGGACAAGGGGAGTTGAAATGTAACCGCCCACTACTTTGGCATGTGCCTTGCATGTGCCTTTTGACTTGGTCAACTATGCTTCACGTCTAAGATTGCTTTGTGCCAAGATTTATCTCATCTTTGACATTGTTCCGCACCAATGTCTCACCCGCATTCTGCCGCCATGACTTTCCCGCACACATCCGATGCCGCTGCCGCCCGCACACTGCCTTGGCCTAGTTTTCTGCCTTGCCCATGTCAATGCCCATGTCCCTCGTGCCATTGCTTGTATTTTCATTCACATAGCCTTGCCTTGGCTATTGAAAGGCTTTTCCATTCACCCTCACATCCGTCGTGTCTTAGTTAGTCCGCACCTAGCTGCCACAACCCATAGTGTCATTGTCCACTGATTTTGGCACGCATGTCGTGCCATGCCGCCCTAACATTGCCCACACTGTTTTGTCAAGCCCTTTCCAAGCGTGTCTCGCCCGTGCCAAGACCTTGGACAATACTTGCCCACAACAGCACTCATGTCAATGTCTTGTCCGTCGCCCGCATGATCGTATTGCCCGCGCATGGGCCTATGACAAGGCCATCACGCCCAATCCTTGCCACAGCCGCGCCAACGCCCGATGTCAAAGAATTGGGTCCTAACAAACCACCCACACCCTTTGAAATCGACGTCCTCGTCGAGCCAACTCAATTAATCAACCCCAAGGGGTTGTTGACATACAACGCCCCGGGTGCTTCCTTCACTTTTGCCACAATGGCATTTGCTTCCACCATTTGTTCCTGTCTTTCCGCAGCCAGCATTGTATTCACCCTCGCCTGCACCGGACAGTCCTTATTCAAGTGTGGTCCACCACAAATGAAACAGCCCTTGAACTTGCCGTTTCTTTCCTTGCCATAGGGAGTCTCCGCTTGCCTCCCATTCTTAGAAAACCCTTCTGTTTCAGCAGCTTGGCCCTTTCCATTCTTCTTCCATTCCCTCGCCTTGTCTTTCTTCCCATCAGATTTTGAAGATTCAGCAGGGTCACCACCTAAATTGAAATCCGCCAATGCATCTGCCTCCGCAATAGCCGTGGAGAGGTTGTGCACATTCTGCCTCCTCAACTCTAATTGTGCCCATCCCTTCAATCCGCTCATGAAGTAATGCAGCTTGTCTTCTTCTGCCATATTACTTACATTCAGCATGAAGGACGAAAATTCATTGACATACTCCCTCACCGTGCCACTTTGTTTCAAGCGACGCAGCCCATCTCTTGCAACCCATGACGAGTTGCTAAGAAGGAATTGATATTTTAATTCCTTCTTCAGCATCTCCCAAGTTTCAATCCTTGGCAAACCAGCATTTTCTACTTCCACAACTCGTGTACGCCACCACACTTTTGCATCATCCGTCAAGTACATAGGTGTAATGGTCACCTTCTTATCATCCGACACACGAGCAGCTTGAAAATACTGCTCTATATCCCACAAGAAATTTTCCAGCTCTTTGGCACTCCTCGCATCACCATAGGCCTTCGGTTCCGGAATTCTGACTTTGGTGCGATCATCGCTTCTAAGGGTAGTATTCTGCATTGCCCTTCGAAGCTGATGCACCTCTTCACGTAGTTCTTCTTTTTCTTGGCGTATCAAGGTAATTTCTGCCAGCGTAGTTTCGTGTCTCGCCGCATAATCTGCCTCCAAACGTGCTATCCTTGCAAGAACAGAAGAATCAGATTCGATTTCAAGAGCCTGCCCCACGAGTGCTTCCAATTGTTCCACTCTTTGGCGCAATTCTGCATTCGTGCCACCAGCCATGCCTTCAAAAAGCACCACGTAATCTGCCACCGGTCGTCTTGCAACTGCCACGAACTTGCCTTGCTCTAATACCAGTTGTCACAGGGGTGATTTTACTCTGTCCGGATCACACCCGTGCGGCAGTCAAGTTGCGCGCTTGACTCAGCCTTTCCCTACACTTAGCCAAATTTCAGCAAGTTTGGCTTTGACGAATTTTTGGCAGCAAAACAGTAAGGAACACAACCAAATACGGGAAAACCTAACCTTTGTATTTATTTCAAAAAGCTACAAAGGAAACCCTCACTTACTATGATCACAAGTCGATCACAGCCCACTCTTGACGAAGAACACAAGTCCTTCTTGGCCAACACTAAGACCTGCCCAAGCCTAGCCTTAGTCCCTTTTGAAACACTTTGAAACCCTCACGTTTCACTTTTGTTTCCCTCTTGTAATTCCACACGAAATTACCGACCTCCTCTGCCTAAGTCCATAAGGCCCTATTTATAGAACATAGGCAGCCCTTAAGACTTGGCAGCACATTGACACATGTCATCGACAGCTTTTGCCACTTGTCGGGCTAAGTTTAAATCTGATCCTAACTTGTAGTTGACATCCCCAACTACTTAGGCCATTATACACGAAATGGGATCATGGATACAAGCATAATCAGTTCATGGGAGATCATGGGAGATCATGGGGACAAGGGGAGTTGAAATGTAACCGCCCACTACTTTGGCATGTGCCTTGCATGTGCCTTTTGACTTGGTCAGCTATGCTTCACGACTAAGCTTGCTTTGTGCCAAGCTTTAGCTCATCTTTGACATTGTTCCGCACCAATGTCTCACCCGCATTCTGCCGCCATGACTTTGCCGCACACGTCTGACGCCACTGCCGCTCGCACACTGCCTTGGCCTAGTTTTCTGCCTTGCCCATGTCAATGCCCATTTCCCTCGTGCCATTGCTTGTATTTTCATTCACATAGCCTTGCCTTGGCTATTGAAAGCCTTTGCCATTCACCCGCACATCCGCCGTGTCTTAGCTTAGTCCGCACCTAGCTGCCATAACCCATAGTGTCACTGTCCACTGATTTTGGCGCGCATGTCGTGCCATGCCGCCCTAACATTGCCCACACTATTTTGTCAAGCCCTTTCCAAGCGTGTCTCGCCCGTGCCAAGACCTTGGCCAATACTTGCCCACAACAAACCTCATGTCAATGTCTTGTCCGTCGCCCGCATGATCGTATTGCCCGCGCATGGGCCTAAGACAAGGACATCACGCCCAATCCTTGCCACAGCCGCGCCAACGCCCGATGTCAAAGAATTGGGTCCTAACAAACCACCCACACCCTTTGAAATCGACGTCCTCGTCGAGCCAACTCAATTAATCAACCCCAAGGGGTTGTTGACATACAACGCCCCGGGTGCTTCCTTCACTTCTGCCACAAAGGCATTTGCTTCCACCACTTGTTCCTGTCTTTCCGCAGCCAGCATTGTATTCACCCTCGCCTGCACCGGGCAGTCTTTCTTCAAGTGTGGTCCTCCACAAGTGAAACAGCCCTTGAACTTGCCGTTTCTTTCCTTTCCATAGGGAGTCTCCCCTTGCCTCCCATTCTTAGCAAACCCTTCTGTTTCAGCAGCTTGGCCCTTTCCATTCTTCTTCCATTCCCTCGCCTTGTCTTTCTTCCCATCAAATTTTGAAGATTCAGCAGGGTCACCACCTAAATTGAAATCCGCCAATGCATCTGCCGCCGCAATAGCCGTGGAGAGGTTGTGCACATTCTGCCTCCTCAACTCTAATTGCGCCCATCCCTTCAATCCGCTCATGAAGTAATGCAGCTTGTCTTCTTCTGCCATATTACTTACATTCAGCATCAAGGACGAAAATTCCTTGACATACTCCCTCACCGTGCCACTTTGTTTCAAGCGACGCAACCCATCTCTTGCAACCCATAACGAGTTGCTAGGAAGGAATTGATATTTTAATTCATTTTTCAGCATCTCCCAAGTTTCAATCCTTGGCAAACCAGCATTTTCTACTTCCACAACTCGTGTACGCCACCACACTTTTGCATCATCCGTCAAGTACATAGGTGTAATGGTCACCTTCTCATCATCCGGCACACGAGCAGCTTGAAAATACTGCTCCATATCCCACAAGAAATTTTCCAGCTCTTTGGCACTCCTCGCACCACCATAGGCCTTCGGTTCCGGAATTCTGACTTTGGTGCGATCATCGCTTCTAAGGGTAGTATTCTGCATTGCCCTTCGAAGTTGATGCACTTCTTCACGTAGTTCTTCTCTTTCTTGGCGTACCAAGGTCATTTCTGCCAGCGTTGTTTCGTGTCTCGCCGCATAATCTGCCTCCAAACGTGCCATCCTTGCAAGAACAGAAGAATCAGATTCGATTTCAAGAGCCTGCCCCACGAGTGCTTCCAATTGTTCCACTCTTTGGCGCAATTCTGCATTCGTGCCACCAGCCATGCCTTCAAAAAACACCACGTAATCTGCCACCGGTCGTCTTGCCACTGCCAGGAACTTGCCTTGCTCTGATACCAGTTGTCACAGGGGTGATTTTACTCTGTCCGAATCACACCCGTGCGGCAGTCAAGTTGCGCGCTTGACTCAGCCTTTCCCTACATTTAGCCAAATTTCAGCAAGTTTGGCTTTGACTAATTTTAGGCAGCAAAACAGTAAGGAACACAACCAAATACGGGAAAACCCAACCTTTGTATTTATTTCAAAAAGCTACAAAGGAAACCCTCACTTTCTATGATCACAAGTCGATCACAGCCCACTCTTGCAAAGAACACAAGTCGTTCTTGGCCAACACTAAGACCTGCCCAAGCCTAGCCTTAGTCCCTTTTGAAACACTTTAAAACCCTCACGTTTCACTTTTGTTTCCCTCTTGTAATTCCACACGAAATTACCGACCTCCTCTGCCTAAGTCCATAAGGCCCTATTTATAGAACATAGGCAGCCCTTAAGACTTGGCAGCACATTGACACTTGTCGTCGACAGCTTTTGCCACTTGTCGGGCTAAGTTTAAATCTGATCCTAACTTGTAGTTGACATCCCCAACTACTTAGGCCATTATACACGAAATGGGATCATGGATACAAGCATAATCAGTTCATGGGAGATCATGGGAGATCATGGGGACAAGGGGAGTTGAAATGTAACCGCCCACTACTTTGGCATGTGCCTTGCATGTGCCTTTTGACTTGGTCAGCTATGCTTCACGTCTAAGCTTGCTTTGTGCCAAGCTTTAGCTCATCTTTGACATTGTTCCGCACCAATGTCTCACCCGCATTCTGCCGCCATGACTTTGCCGCACACGTCCGACGCCGCTGCCGCCCGCACACTGCCTTGGCCTAGTTTTCTGCCTTGCCCATGTCAATGCCCATTTCCCTCGTGCCATTGCTTATATTTTCATTCACATAACCTTGCCTTGGCTATTGAAAGCCTTTTCCATTCACCCGCACATCCGTCGTGTCTTAGCTTAGTCCGCACCTAGCTGCCACAACCCATAGTGTGATTGTCCACTGATTTTGGCGCGCATGCCGTGCCATGCCGCCCTAACATTGCCCACACTGTTTTGTCAATCCCTTTCCAAGCGTGTCTCGCCCGTTCCAAGACCTTGGCCAATACTTGCCCACAACAGCCCTCATGTCAATGTCTTGTCCGTCGCCCGCATGATCGTATTGCCCGCGCATGGGCCTACGACAAGGCCATCACGCCCAATGCTTGCCACAGCCGCGCCAACGCCCGATGTCAAAGAATTGGGTCCTAACACATGAGCATAAGGTGTACAAGGTATGTTAAAAGAGAGCAGTATTTAATTAAGAAATTTGGGGTATTTTTTTAAATTATGCGGGTAATTGGTTAGTTACCGGGTAACGGTATATTACTTGATTAATTAATAAGCGGATAAAAACTTAATAATTATCCCCCACCCCACGTGGAAAGAAGCCACCAAAATAGGAAATGACTAAGTAGTGATTTTTGCCAAATGGCTAGTCATGAATATGACCTAGACATTACCTTCAAGTCTTGGCAAATAAGACTTGTATCTAGAAAACATAGCAAGGAATTCATTAGATAAATCTATAGAAAAAAACAAATTCATTAGAAAACTTAGTGTGTTTTCAAACCAAAAACGTGAAGACCAACAACTTTCTGCCTTGACTTAACTTGGAAAGAGATTTCCTTAGTCAAATCCATTTTCAAATTCCTTAGATTAAACAATATTTTTCCTTGGATTTTAAAATCCAAGAACTTGGAACAGAAGTTGCTTCGTCCAAAATTTATTTAGCCAAAGTTCGATCTGAAATTCAAAGAACAACAACAATCTTGTTTAAACCAAGCCTAGGTTCGTTCGTATTTCACAAGAAGCAGAAAGTTTCTTTCCGTTCAAATAATTTCAGGAGCAGGTATGTTAAGGATATCCCTTCTTTCTTTTGGCATGGTCCAAATTATACTGAAGAAACGAGCAAATACACAGTTTCTATAAATTACTCTATTCATAGAAATAGTAGGGGTGTCTATATTCTTGATTCCCCATGAGAATTATTATTATTTTCTGTTCATGGGTCTCAGAATAATACGCAGTTGAAAAAGTTTATCTAGAAGGAATATTGAGATTATTAAGTACTTTTCATGCATTTCATACATGCGCATTAACCCATGACCAGATGGAGTTATATACGCGTATATATGTAAATATATGTATATGGGATATGGGAAAAGGTTACGGCGTTATATACGCACTACCACCTGATCAGCTGGTATATGATGATGATGTTGCCCACAGTGGCTGAAATATGATTCACACGGCGTTATATACGCGTATATATGTATGTATATTCAAACAGCGTTATATACGCGTTTATATGTATGTATATATATGTATATGGGATATGGGAAAGGTTATGGCGTTATATACGCACCACCACCTGATCAGCTGGTATACGATGATGATTTTGACCACACTGGCCGATATGATATGATGGGATGCCCTCAGAGGCTGATGAGGTTATGAAATATATACCTATGCACGACATGACATTCATACGCATATGCATGGTGCTAAAAGTGATTTATTATTTATAGATTTATCCAGACATACAGGTTGAGTTAATTACTCTATATCTCTTCCATGTCTCTTATGTATTTATTTATGTGCCTTACATACGCGGTACATTATTCGTACTGACGTACCTTTTGCCTGGGGACGCTGCGTTTCATTCCCGCAGGTCCTGATAGACAGGTCAAGAGCCCTCCAAGTAGACTATCAGCTCAGCGGAAGATGTTGGTGCGCTCCATTTGCTTCGGAGTTGCTCGTTGGTTAGTATGATTTAGACACGTATTGTTAGGTAAGGAGGGACTCCGTCCCGACCTTTATGATATTTATGTACTCTTAGAGGCTTGTAGACATATGTTGTGTATATAAAGGATTGTACGGCCTTGCCGGCCTATGTTTTGGGTTTATAAAGGATTATGTTGGCTTATTAGGCCCATATGTCATATGTATGTAATGATGTAATAAGAAAGATACGTTATATTGGTACTCGGTTGGGTAAGATACCGGGTGTCCGTCGCGGCCCATCGGTTTGGTTCGTGACAGGGTCGTTCGCATCGGCAGTATCATATTCTTATTGGATCGGGTTGTTCGCCTCGGCACTATGGCAACACTACTATTATAGGAGCGGGTCGTTCGCCTCGACAGTATAATAGATGTATTTATGGTTCGTGTCATTCAATCCTCGGCAGTGTACACATTATTATGGATCGGATTGTCTCGGCATTCTATAAATACTCTTATAGGATCAAGTTGTTCGCTTCGACAACGTCGTGGTTAATATTTGACAAGAAGCCACCGTATCCGTGAGATTTTTTTATTTGAGTTGTGACGATCTATCTGTTGGGGACCAGTTTACATACATACTTCAGTTG